>JAJJBR010002898.1:16368-35608 GCA_022817965.1 Solanum lycopersicoides | reverse complement strand
GTCTCGTCGTGGGGCCTTGTTCAAGGGTCGTAGAGGATACCCTTGGCAAGCTACTGGAGCTTGCAACGAAGGGCCATGATGGTCCGTTGCACCCGTGATGCCCCGTCATGGGCAGGTCGTCGTGGGCCTTGTCTCCTGCGCAGATTTTTCTGCCAAGTCAGGGGTGAATTGGTAAATTCACCCCACTTCCAAATAAGAGTTTAGGCGGTTTATTAAGGGTCTTATGGGTATTTTAATTAATTATATAAGTAGTTAACACCCTAAAGACTTCATTCTTCCAAATTGAAAACCCAAAACTCTTAGAATATTCCCAAAACCTCCATTGAAGACTCCATTGAAGAGGCAGCTTGGTGAGGGGTTCTTGAGTGGAAATTCTTCATCAAAGTGAAGGATTATCATCCTTGAGGTATGACTTTTGATCCTTGAAACTTATTTCATCAAGGAGCCCAATCCTCAAAGTGTTTTACAAAGTTTTCTAAAGTGAATTGTCCAATTTCGGGATTCTACCATGGGTTCTTGCATAAATGATTTCTAAACATTGAATTATGATCTAATTGATATTGTATTTATGATTTCAACATATATTACCTATGAAACCATGTTAATTGATGAACCCTAGTTTTGACTACTTATTGGGTTACTTGATATTAAGCTAATGTTGATGAATTGTTGTGTAGTTTCTTATGGGCTTTCTATTGATATAAGAATTGTATTCAATTGATATATAATTGATATTATATTGCTAAACCTATCTTGAATTGATGTAGATTCATGAGGTTTTATGGTTATTGCTTTGAATTATTGTTCATGGCCATGGGTAAGGGCCTTGTGATGTTGAATTGGTTGATTTGGCATTGAATTGAAATGTAGATATAGGGATGAAGGTATGCTGCCCCGTTTTCCTTAATTTGATATTAATTATACTTAGATTCTATTGTGTTTGGTATGGTCCATTTTTGGTGGCGGTGTTATGTGTTTTACTTGCAATTAATGTGGCCTTGTCGGTGTACTTTATGTAATATTATGAGTATGGCCTTATTGGCAACTACTTGATGTTATGTGGCTATTTGTGTAGTTGATGATGTGAAGTATGTCATTACCTGTCTACATGTGAATTTATATAGTCATGTATGTACTCTTCTAATTATGTTGTCTTAAGTGATAATGTTAGACTTTGACTTGACATTTTGAGTGTAGTGTTAGGTTAAGTCTTGGTTATTCATACTTGACTTTATGAGTCTATGTGGAGTATATTAATGGTGTTATGATGATGTATAGGGTGACTTGAATATGTTAGGTTGTTTTAGAAGTGTTTCTAGAATGACTTGTATTATGTGTTAAAGGTAAAGTATGTGATGTCTTGTCTTGGTTGACTTGTATCTCTTGCTTGATGTATATATGATTATGGATATGTGATGTCTTGATTTAGGGTGTTATAAATCTTAGTCTTGAATAAATAAATATAGGTGAGACCTTAATGATAAGAGGGTCATTTACGTGGAACCTTGAACTTAGTGGCGAGGTTATAAATTGTGAAGTAGTTAGCCGTAATGGTATCCTTCATGTTATAAGTGATGGACTTAAGGTTGATTGGCTGGAACGGCATCATATCATACCTTAGGGAAGTCGCTATGAGCTTCTTGTCGCCAAAGTGAGTTATTCCCTAGTGGACCTTGCTTTGGTAGGGTGAATGTAAAGGGGGTCATGAACTAGATATGGGACCTATTTATATGAACCTTAATGTGAATTAATCTATGAGAACTAAGGCTAGCACCGAGTTAGTATGAGTAAGGGGGAAGTGGATTAAGTTAAAGAAGAGACTGAATGCTTATTACACCCTTCATATTCCTTAACCATGTGCCTACATGGGATGTATCCAAGTTCTACCATTGGCAAGTAGAACAACCTCATCGGAGTAGGATAGAACTTCGGATTCCATGTCTTGCTACCATGGTCTATGTCGGTTATTGCCTATTCTCATCATGTGGAATACCTATTAGCATTAGATAAGTTCATGAGGTTTAGGTGGTTGTATGGGACGCTATCTAGACATTGCATAATAGACTTTGAAGGTGTTATTTGGAGTTCCTAGGTCTTGTCCAAGACCATTATGTGAGTGTCTTATGTGATGCTTTATGTGAGTGTCTTATGTGATGTATGAGTCTTAATGAACTAATGAACTAATGACCTATGTTAGTAACTATGTAAATTAAGGAGTACCTAATCTAAAGTGACTAAGCATTCCTTAGCTAAAGTGTGAGTAGGGCATGAAAGGATGGTCTCTTCATGTCTTATCTTTGGAAGTCTTGAGGATGACTCTAGTTAGGGAAGTTGGTTAATCTTGTTGACATGATCTAAACCTTAGGAAGTCTTAAGGACTATTTAGGTAATCTTAAAGAGGTCACTGCACTATGGACATTATCTTCTCGATTTACTTAAGTAGGTCTTTTGATAGTCTTTGGAAGGAGAATGTCTTCTAATCTAAGTGTAGGTGTGTTTAGTGAGAATGATTCTATTTGAGGTAGTCTATAGGATCTCTTGTGTGTGAGTGATAGAGATTGTATGGGCGGTCGCTCCACACTCACTCAAGTGAACCTTGGAATTGACCTTTGGTAGATGAATCTTACATAGATGTTTATGATTGGTTTCTAAGTGTGTATGTGACTCATTGTAGGTAATCTTAAGGGTAGTTTAGGCACATCTAGAGAGGGTGTATGGGCGGTCTCTCTTTGTGTGACTTAAGTGAATCATAGGATGACTTTAAGTGAGGGAATTACATGCAAGGAAGACTTAAAGTGAGGGATGAAGTGCTTCACTGTAACAGTGAATTAATTCACTGTACAGAGAATGTAGCTCACTGTAAAGTGAGTTCTTTAAATGGATTTTTTGGTTAATTGTTATCTTATGTGTTTCCTAATTGCTAAATGATGTTCTTATGTTTAAAATATGATTTCTATAATGAAAAGATGCATATTTCCAATAAAGTCCATTTTCATGATTTTATGCATATAGCCATACTTAGTACATGTGTTTGTACTAATTCCATGCTTTATTTTCTAGGTAGGTGAAGAGCTTGTGAAGTGAAGACTTGGACTTAGAATATCTTTCAAGAAGAAGTTGAAGTATGTCCTCAATTTACTCGAGGACATATGTCTTTTATTGTTTTCTTTGAAGTATTGTAATAGACTATGTCTTTCTATTTTCGTATTGAAGTATGGGCCGTGTCCCAAAGTACTCTTGTATCTTAAGATGATGAGATTGAGACTTAGCATTTCTATTACTTTTATATGGAAGAGATTTTTAAAGACTATATTATATTTTGTGAAAAGTTTTAATTCCGCACTACTTTTCACTATGTATATGCAATGAATGATATGAATGAGGCTTGTCTTAGAACCCTGAGAGTTCGACGACGTCGGTCGCAATCCGAGATTGCACCCTGTCTTCTAGGGTATGGTTTCGGATTGTGACAACTTTGCCTAGACCTTTGAATCCTACCGACATCCGAAGTTTTCTAGGGTTTGGCGGTTACTATAGGAAGTTTTTTGAGGGATTTTCATCTATCGCATCTCCATTAACGATCTTAACCCAAAAGAATTCCAAGTTCGTATGGTCGAAATCTTCTGAAAAGAGTTTCCAATAATTGAAAGATAGAAACATATCCGCTCCAGTGTTGACCTTACCAGAGGGTACCGAAGTGTTAGTGGTTAATTGTGATACTTCTCGAGTGGGTCTAGGATTTTTTCTTATGGAACATGGAAAGGTGATAGTGTATCCTTCTAGGCAACTCAAGAAACATGAGAAGAATTAACCAACTCATGATCTTGAGCTTGCGGCCGTGGTATTTGCCTTGAAAATTTTGAGGCACTATCTCGATGCGGTACATGTTGATGTGTTCACCGATCACTATAGTCTACAATATGTATTTACAAAAAAGACTTGAATCTACGCCAAATAAGATGGTTAGAGCTTTTAAAGGATTATGACATGAGTGTCCTTTACCATCACGAGAAAGCTAACGTTGTGGCGGATGCTTTAGTCGAGTGTCCATGGGTAGTGTGTCTCATGTTGTTAATGAGAAGAAAGAATTAGTGAAGGAGGTTCATAGGTTGGCCCAGTTTGGTGATCGACTAGAAGAATCTTCAAAGGATGGTTTTATGGTTCATCATAACTCCGAGTCGTCCTTAGTAGTGGATATAAAGTCTAAGCAACATCTTGATCCCCTATTGATGGAGTTGAATGATTCGGTTCATAGGAAGAATAATTAGTCATTCTCCCAAGGGGAGGATGGGGTACTCAGGTACCAAGGAAGGTTATGTGTACCGGATATGGTTTAAGGGAGAAAATCATGGAAGAGGCTCATGGTTCCCAGTATTCCATTCATCCGGGGCCACAAAAATGTATCATGATTTGCGTGAGATTTATTGGTGGAATGGAATGAAGAGAGGGATAGCCAATTTTTTAGATCGGTGCTCGAATAGCCAACATGTCAAAGTTGAACACCAAGGACCGGGAGGTCTAACCCAAGATATCGACATCCCCACTATGAAGTGGGAGTAAGTCAACACGGATTTCATTGTAGGTTTGCCTCGCACGCGTCGACAACATGAATCCATTTGGGTCATAGTGGATAGATTGACCAAGTCAACCCACTTCCATCCCGTAAAAGTTTGTTACTCGGCGGAGGAGTATGGTAGATTGTATGTTAACGAGATCGTGATGTTGCAAGGCTCCCCTTGTCGATCATTTTGAATAATAGAGAGCAATTCACTTAACATTTTTGGAGATCTTGGTCTTGGTACGCAGGTAAGGATTAGCACCGCTTTCTACACTCAAAAAGATGAACAAGATGAGCTCAACATTAAAACTCTAGAAGACATATTGAGGGATTGCGTGATTGATTTAATGTGAAATTTGAATGATCACCTACCATTAATCGAGTTCTCCTACAGCAATAGCTACCATGCGAGTATCGATATGGCACATTTTGAAGCACTTTATCGTAGGAGGTGCCAGTCCCCGATTGGATAGTTTGAAGTAGGTGAGTTTTCTCCTCTAGGCCCCGAGATAGTGTATGAGGCCACAGAGAAGGTTTGACTTATAAGGGAGAGGCTGAAAAGGGGTTATAGTGGACAAAAATCAATGGCGACCATAGAAAGAGGGATCCTGAATTCAAGGTAGGATATTGGGTCTATTTGAAAATTTCACCCATGAAAGGCGTGATGAGGTTTTGAAAGAAGGTGAAACAAAATCTACCTTATGTGGGACCTTTTGAGATTTTAAAAAGGGTAGGGGAAGTGGAATATAGTTAGAGTTGCCAATTGAATTTGCCTCGGTTCACCCGGTATTCCATGTGTCTATGATCAAGAAGTGTATAGGTGATCCGGTGTTGATTCTCCCACTAGAAGGTTTAGGGGTAATGGAGGATATTTCTTATGAAGAGGTCCCGGTTAAGATCTTGGATCGCCAAGTTAAGAAATTGAGGAACAAGGAGGTTGCCTTCGTATAAGTTATTTGGAGAAACCACCTTGTTGAGGGTGCAAAATGGGAGGTGGAGGCCGACATGAAGACTCGCTATCCTGATATTTTCCCACCTAATCCTAGCCAAAGCTAAGGTTAGTAGGTCTCTCTTAAATGCGTACGATGAAAAATCTTTAACTTATAATGTCTTCAAATATGTGCATTTTCTTGTAGAAATGCATGCCTATATTAAGTTTTCATAAGTATGCTTCTCATGAATAATTTGCACTTAAATTTGTAGTGTACTATATCGTTTTTATGAGAGTTGTGTTTAACATGTTTAAGTGTTGTACTGATACTAAATTGCATGTCAACTCTTTGATGGTGTTCATATTGATCTTATGTCAATATGGAGAAGGTAGTTCCTCCTTATGTGAGGTAAATGATAAGCTCATATGTGTTATGAAAAGGGGAGTAAGCTCCTATATGTAGATGTTATGTTTATAAGTTGAAGAGATTTTAAATTCCTTCTATGAGTTGTGACTCATCATGATATTGCTTGTTGCTTGGGTGCTAGTCTGGAGTCTCTTCCTTTTTCCCCATAGAAGGTTTAAGGTGTCATTCGGGGACTAATGTTCCTTTGGGGGGATATTGTAACACTCTGTTATTTACATGACCTTAACTAGAGCCTCATATGTTGAATATTGATTATTCTAGACCTAAATAAGTGCAAATGACTTGTTTGTGAAGTATTAGAGCCAAAACATCAGAGAAAGGCCTTAACGTTTGGAAACTAGCAAAATTGAACTAGTAGACGTCCCTATGTTTGGTGAAGGCTCGGGAGGGTCATATTAAATCTAAAACTTGTAAAAAGACTTTAAATAGGTAAAATATAGTATAGATGGTCCAAACTTCTAGTCACAACTCCCCAAGGATCACCAGAACGGTACTTGAGAAGGACCCGAACCTTGGCGAGCTGGCTGCCAAAGCAGCCTGCGACCATCCATGATTTGGAGGTCCCTGCGCGTAGCACAGCTAGCACAAAGAAAATTAAAATTTTCCTCACGACGTCGGTCCTAAACAAGGTCCACTGACTCAACCCGGAATTTCAAAAAAAAATGTGGAATTGACCCCGCGACGTGCAACAACTTCCCAGATCCGTTTGCGTCGTTTTTAAGACAATTTGACTTCACAAACCCAATTAAGTGAGGGGTCTTTTGGTTAATTTAAAGGGTGACTATATAACTTTGTAGGGTCAATTCTATGTCATTTTTAAGACACAAATCAAATCCCAAAAGTTGAAATTAAAAAAAACACTCTCATCTCTCTAAAATTCTCTCTTCCTCCAAACCTACATTGAAGACCATTAGAGCTCCAAAAAGAAGGTCAAGTATTCAATATTCTAACCCAATTTTGTGGCTTTATCATCTAAAATGTATGGTTTCTTTCAATATCAGTATTATTTTCCAAAATAGGTCCCTACAAAATATGATTTCAAAATCTCCCAAAACTATGGTTTTCTTCAATACACAGGTCTTGTTTGAAAAACGAAAAATATGAATAAATTGTGATGAATGATGATGAAATAATGTTGTTTAAGTATATATTTATAGTTAATTGATGATTTCCTATGAGTTTTCCCTAGACCTATGTCTTTCCCCCAATTTCATGAAAACTTAAATTATTAGTGTGAGTTGTGACGATGATGAACAACTAGATTGACTACATTGTTGTAAATTATGTAATTGCTTCTTGAATTTAAATTTTTTATGCAATTGGTTATTTATTCTTGGTAATTGAAGTATGAAGGTTATTGACGAGGGCAATAAGGGGTGTTGATTGGTTCTTCTTGGATTCGATTGTGAATTATGAGTTACTGAGATAGTAATGCTTCTATGACTAATGTGTAGTTGTGATGTTGATGCTAAGAGTTCCTCATCCTTAACCCTAAGACATTGAATTACACATGAATTATGTATGTATGTTATGATATGAATATTATATGATTGAATGTAGTTTCTCACGATTATAATTAAGTGTTAAGTGAAAGGTTTACTCACTTGTGAAAGTGTTTCTAAAGTGAAAGGATTGTTCTCATTTATGATCACCTGTGACATAATATGATAAGATGTTTACATAGGGGTCTACAACAAACTAATGTGAAATTGTATGACGAAATATGATGGTAACTAAAAGGAATAATTGATCACCGAAAGGGCATGTAAATGAGATGGAGGTCTCATGTTTAGTAAGTCCGGCCTCCCACATGGGTTTCCTCATGTTAGTAAGTCCGGATTTTTAAAATATGTGTTGTCTCATGAGATGGAAAACTCCATGTCTAGCAAGTAAAGATTTTTAGTAACAATCTCTGTGACCCTTTACTATGTGCCGACATAGGACTCTATCTTAATGGATCCACCTAGATAGCTATGTACGAATGGTTACACCTTTGGCAAGTGTTAACCACCTCTTTTCGTGTGGGAGTAGAACACCAGATTTCATGTAGATCACATGGTCTCATGTCGATTTTTGCACTTCTTTCCCTAATGTAAAAGTAAATGAACAATTTATGCATGTGAAATTTTATTAGGGTTATCTTACATGATACTACGTATTGTGAGAGAGGGTATGGGACTTCTCTTACACATTGCAGATTTGGGATCCTAAGGGATGGTCCTAATAGTGTTCTTTTATGCTTATGATTATGATTATATTCGTAATCTATGAATAGTATTGACGTATGAAGCATGTTGTGAAAACTATGAGAATATGTTGTAAATATGCAGTGGGTTTCTTAATGTGATGCCTATATTTTGATAGGGTTATGGGGCTTTATTCTCGGAATACTCAAGTGTTTCTTGATTTACTTATATATTGGGTTGACTTATGATTTTCCATATATGGATAGCTTGAATTATTTGACATTATGCATGATTTTGAATAAATTGTGCCTTTCTCATGCATTAAATGATTTTATGCATAGGAACCATACTTAGTACATGTGTTTTGTACTAACCCATATTTCTTCTTTTTTTCCCATACATTGTAGGTTTGGGCCATTGATGTCACTACCGGAATCTAGACCCCAGATGAGACCGGCGTCGTTGACCTCTCAGAGGTCGCAGACAAGCCTACATACGTCATTCTTACTTCATATAGGTTAATTTTAGCGGAAAATTTGAACTTTTTGTTTTCTTATTTCATGCTAAACATTTTTAAACTTAACATCATGGGCGTTCACAGATCAACTATCTAATATATTGATAATCAAATGAAAAAAACAGTTCAATACTGTAATAAATGTATAATTGCTAAAATGGCACCAATACAATGTCTGAAATAAAAACGGAAAGAAACACTAGTGAAACATGGTCCACTAGCTAAAGCCTACATCTAAGCTAGATAGTAACGGTAGACATCCTCGAAAGCATGAGGACCTACCAAGTCCGGATGAAAGCTCCACGTTCGGATAGCTGCAGCGTCAACCTGTAAGCTCTAGCGTCAACCTGTGCGAACACCTAAAAATATAGAGTTGTATGGGATTCGTACACACTTGTACTAAGTATGGGTATATGCAAGCACACACCAAGGACATGCATGAGGAAGAATAGCTCTTTCCTAACAACATGATTATGGAAAGTCAAGTCAGTGGACTTGCCAAATTGGGATTAAGAAAGTTAGTGAACTTTCCAAATTTGGATTAGGAAAGTCAGTGAGCTTTCCAAATTTATATTAGGAAAGTCAGTGAGCTTTCCAAATTTGGATTAGGAAAGTCATGCCATGAGAGTAACATGCATCATCATACTTATCATATGTAAGACCTCAAAAAATGAGATAAGATCTCTAGAGACTAACATGTTCGTATTAATTTTATGAGGTCCTAAAACGCCTCATTATGTGATATAGAGGCAGTGTGCAAAGTTTGAAGTGATTTGGAAGTCGAACGTCAAGGGACGTCCAAGACGTTCGACGAATAGTCGCTTATGTGCCTCATATGGGTATGCGTTCCTAAATTGTATGAACTGAGTCTAATGAGTCTTGAAATGGTTTATAATGATGTTTAATGTTATTGTATGAAGTTTCGTGAAGTTTGGAGGTCAAACGCCCAAGAACGTCCAAGGCGTTCAAAAGATAGCCCCTAAGACGTTCATCGTATGTCATGTTGGGGTCAAGGCTGTTTGGACGTCTTGTAGGTGTTTGTTTTGGATTAAATATATGTGGAAGGTCTATAAAATGTGAAGGTTTGTAATCACGTTGGAAACGTCCAGGTACAACTTCTAAAGGGGCCCGCAAGAGGCCCCAAAAGAAGGACCCCAAAGCTGCCTAGACACTGCCTGGGCAGTGTCCCTTGACGGACCCAATGACGGATCGTTGGGCCACCAAAGGACCGTAAAGCAGGTCTCGTCGAAGGGGGATTGCCTTGTTCAGGTCTTGAGCCAAGAATTTGGCCAAGTCTTGGGCGACGGAGGTCATGACGCCCCGTCATGCCCATGACGCCCCGTCGAGGCCCTCGTCAAGGGTGCCTGCAGGTTTGATTGCCTGCGTGCTGCCACTTAAAGGAGTGAATGGGAAATTCACCCCACGTCCTAAACTGATTATTAAGGGTTTATTTAAGTAATTTTGGGTGTATATAAGTCATACAAAACGTGATCAACCCATTCATAAATCCTCTCACATGTTTTAAGCCTTTCCCCTCTAAAATATTCTCTCTAGAACCTCCATGGTTTTTGAAGCTCAAGAACAGCTTGTAGATTGGATTCTCATGGGTTATTCATCAAGTTTTATAGGTTTTTATGAATATTAAGGTATGGTGATCTTCATCTCTAGTTATCTTTTCATCTACAGAGCCATTCTCAATGTTTTTCAAAGAAATCTCATGATCAAGTTTCTAATCATCCAATCTAGCCATGGGTTCTTTCTCAAAATGTTTTTAATGATTAAATCATGATGAATTGAAGTTAATACAGTGATTTGAATGTGATTTTACTCCAATTGCATGATGAACCCATGTTCCTTCCAAAATTGGTTTAGCTCTTGCATGGGCTTTGTGATCTTGACTTGTTATCGATTGAATTATGATTCCCTTACATTGAAGTGATTGTATATGCTGTTATTTACATTAATTTATGTTGAATTGATGTTGAATGATCCATGAGTATCAATGTATGAAGATTTGAGCATGTTTAGCCTAGTTTCTATAGCTCACTGTAACATTGGCTTTTCTTATGATCTAAAGTGAATTTCGATTAAGTTGTGGTTCTTGTAGCTACTATTTTAGGTTAATACCATGGTTGAATTGTGGATATAAATCATGTATGACCAAAGTAGAGAAGGCTTGGTTTGATTTAATTTAGGTTCTTCTTGTCTATGAAGTTGTAAATTGTGATCTTGACATTATGTTAGTTGCTATAGGAATTGATTATGGTTAATGTCTATAGCTGCTGCCTATAATGAAATATGAGGATGAATTATATGTAATTAATACAATATGGTTCAATTCATGATAGGTTGAATATGATTAACCTATGTAAACTTACTTTCCATGAACTCCCTATATGAAGCATGCTTGTATTGACCTTAATGGCAAATTGCAGTAGTGTCTCATCTAGATTATGATTTCATTAGCTACTGCCTTAGGGTGATATGATTCATGAAATATGACCTATAATCCATATGAATGAAATTGATTAATGATCTATGTTCTTCTACTTTCCTAGTATGTGATGTATATGTTATGGTATAATCGTGTAGTGACTTGTACATGGTTTCTTATATGTTTAAAGTACATTTATCTACTGCCATATAATGAATTATTGATAAACAAGTTGTATTGATCAATGAGGATCAAAGGTTGAGGAGTTGGTAAGAATGCCTATTTCCTCTACTCTTCTACTTCTCTATTCCTTTATAGTTATGTTGATGAAGCCTTGTATGGAATTGCGTGGTATGTTCCACTTATGGTGGCGGTGTTTACTTTATTGTCATTATATATGTGTTGACCATGGATTTTAAGGCAAATTGATGAACTTATGAAATGTGCTTAAGATGATACTATGAGAAGCTTATGCTTACTTTCCTATTCTAGTTGTGAATTAGGTTGTGTGGCTATTGTTTGAGCATGTGTATAATCATGTTAGGGTATTGTATAGGTGCTTCCATTAATGTGTTAAAGTGGTTAATAGACTCTACCTATGTACCCCTTATATGAAAGTGTAAATAGCTAAAGTTAGGAGTCTTGATTACATTGTATATATTGTCTTGTCTCCTATGCTATTAAGTGTTGTGTGCTATGTGCTTGAAGTGTAATGTGGTCTAATAGGGTGGCTGACTTAATAAGTTATTGATAGCCATTATGTGATCATGTTGGTCAATATACACACACTCTCACTTACATGCATATTATAAGTAGTATAAGTCATTGTGTCTAAATGAAAGGTAGTTCTCGTATTCATTAGTGTCTACTACTATGCATGTTAAGGTGATGTTCATGAATGTATGATTTGTATTCCCTTACTAGGATGACTTGATAGGTGTACTAGTATGGTCAAGGGTATGGACCTTGTCTATGCATTGCACATGTGTATCTTGATAGGATAGTTCCTAGGTTTGGTTCTTATGCATATGAAGGATGATTATATAAACATGTTATGAATATGATATAATGAAGTATGAATGCGTATAGTGTCTTAGTAGGTTTATATGAAAGGATTGCTCATATAGTTATGCCTATAGACTTATGCATTGATATATGAACATATGTGACCTTATGTGTTATGTGAAAGGTTTGCTCACATCTAAGTATACACTCATACACATGGATGATCTAGTTAGTGAGAAGAGGCCTTGCTAGGGGTGCCCAAGAATACTCCAAAACTAGATAGGTGCTTGAATATGCTATAAGCATATGAATGATGAATTTCCTAAGCCTATGTTTTTGTAAGTAAAGGTAATAAAGGCTTTTCAATAAAGGAAACTTAGCTTAGCATTCGAGTGAACTTGACATTGGGAGGTGTTGGCTTTCCTTGGAGGAATATTCACCATTTGTCCCTTATAGAGTGTTGACTTCCCTTAGAGGAATAATCACCTATGGACTTACATAAGGTGTCGACTTCCCTTAGAGGAATACTCACCTATGGACCCACATGAAGTGTTGACTTTCCTTGAGGAATATTAACTCATGTTTTCTCATGAGGTGAGGCCCCATTACCAAATGGTATATAGAGGGAATACCTATCTATTAGTTCCATAAACTATGCTTGCCACATAGGATCTAGAAAAGGGATTTCACTTAGGATTCTAGAATGTATGTTAATGTTCTACCTTGGCTAGGTAGGAACACCTTCCTTTGGTGTAAGGCTCTACAACACCAAATTCCATGTTTAGCACCCATGGTCTTAGTGTCGGTTAAGGCTATGGTTTCCCTAAAGATAAAATGGACAATGGAAGTAATTGAATAGGATCCTAACAAGGAGGACTTAAGGTAAGTTACTTAGGATAGGTGGAAGTAATGAACCAATCTAGACATTGCACAAATGATTCCTTAGGAAGTCTTAGGAAGGTACCCTAATGCATATGATGATGTATGTGTCCTTTATGTATGATATTGTAGTCTTGGTTTGACTATTTTTATATTGTACTATACTTCTATGATGACTTGTGTTGTCTTGTGTAGATGCTATGTATGGCTTTTCTCTTGTGTTCCTAAGGTGATACATTGCACCAACTATCCATAAAGGATTAATTAGGAGGCTAATGAATTAAGAGTAAGGGTTCACTGCAAAGGTGATGGAGTTCACTGTAAAGTGACTCCAAATTGTACTTAAATTCTATATGTGCTTTTCTATGTTGTTTGGCCTTTGATTGTGTTTCTATGAAGTATGTGGATGATATAAATGCTATTGATAAAGGTTTTATGATGATTTACTCAAAATGGCATGAAGTATGATTTCAAAAGGAAATATCCCCTTTAAATGCATGTTTTTGCATGGTTGTCATACTTAGTACATTCTAGTGCTAATCCCATTCTTCTTTACTTTTTTTACACAAAGTGTAGGTTATGGAATACTTAAAGGAGATCTATGATTGAGGAGCTTGACAGGTGATTTCCCAAGCTCAAGGAAAGGAATCCTTAAGTTCAAGCATGTCCTACTAAGGTCTTTAATGTAAAGTCTTTAAATACTGTATAGTTATGTAACGTGTCTTATGGGCCGTGTCCCTAATGTACTCTATAGTTATTGAGTCTAAGATGGCAAAGAGACTTAGAGTCTTAATATGTATTATGACTTATGTTTTATAGATATAATGTGATGTTTCTAGCATATGATGTGCTATGAAAAGTTTAAAATCTTCAGCTAAATTTACTATGTCAATGCAATGAATGATATGAGAGTCTTGTCTTAGACCTCCGAGAGGTCGACGACGCCGGTTACAATCAAAGATTGTACCCTATCTCCTAGGGTATGCTTTTGGGTTGTAACAAACTTGGTATCAGAGCATAAGGTTTATGTAGTAGTTTAAGGTTCTAAAAGTCTCATATTGCCACGTCTAGTAGAGTCTTGTATCATTGGTGGTGAGTCGCGACACATCAAATGGTACGAGAGGATATAGGACGATAGAGTTTCCCTTCTTCATCAATCTCATGTCGTGCCATAGAACTTAACTCTATAAGGTCTCTCTCTTATGTTTTCTTGTCCGGTGGTCTTTTAGATGTGATTGCTTGGATGAGATTATTCTATGCTTGAGGGAGAAAAGGTGAGTTTAAATGCTTATCTTTGTTTTATGGTTCGAATGAGTATGTGTGAAGGTGACACTTGTCCTTATTTGATGATGCATATACTAACTAGGGCGACTTGAAGGGTTAACTAGACTTAGGTAGGGGTATGGGACTCTACCTACGTCTTGCACTAGTTTGCCTTGATGGAGACCTTAGGAGGTTAATACTATGTATGTGTATGATGATAAATGTGAATGTCTTTATGAGATAATCTCTATATTTGTAAACATGTAAATAGCCTAGTGTGCTAAATATATGGGGTTATCCATGCATGAAGGTTATAGATGAGTGGAGTATGGTGCTAATTGTAGTTCTTGTTGGATTACTTGGTTTAGTGAAGTTATGGAGCTTTACTTGATCATTGCACATGTTAACTATATGGGGATTATGATTGGTTATCTTACCTTGCTAGGTATCAAATATCTCTTATTTGACGATGTGATGCCAATTATGGCAATATATGAAGTCTTGATGAAATAAAAAGTTATGTTGAATGATATATGTCATGATATAGTTGAAGCATGCTAGAAGTTATAGTGGTTAAAGTGAATTCTCTTAAGATTGTTGTGTTCCTATATGGTTTTGTATGATGGTAGCCAAATATTAGGATTTGAACTTGGATTGTTTAATAACTACCTATGGAGGTATGCTATCCTATGAGTGTATGTGATTAAAGTTGTGCATTTTTTTCCTTTGTTTATAAGTGGTACTTGATGAGTTGCTAGTAGAAATTGGAGTCTTTTGTAGAGACTTGAGTTGTAAAGACTAGGCAACTTATTGTAACATGCTTGGAGAACCTACTAAATTGTCATTTGATTGGATGTTGTTGAAATATGTGTAGAATTTATGAATATGAACATGATAAGGAATGTGGAAAAGAATTTTTGCTATTTAGATTGAAGGATGAGAATCTTATGACATGATGAGTCGTAGAGTTATTTCTAAACATCTTGTTGTGTTATGAACTTCCTTGTTGTTTTCCTCAAATGATGTATTTAGTGTCTATTGCAAGTAGGAAGACCTGAATTGAATGGTATGATTTGCCTAAAATGATAAGGTTTAGAATGCCTTAGTGTTGTTAAATTGAATTAATGAAATTCTCTAAAGTAGAAATCACTTTAAGTGATGAATATGAAGGTTGTGTAGTTAAGATCCTCTATATGTTGGGTTCAGTTGCTCTTAATTTGGCTTACCCTAAGTGGGGGCTGGTGTTTGAGTAGTGATATTGTAGAAATTGTCTACATTGTTCTTCTATTCTTACTTGAATTGGAAAATATGAATTCTTAGTATGCTTGTTCATGAAGATAGTCTTGCATAAAGTGTGAATTGCATGATCTTTATATGATTGGTATGAATTTATTGACATCATCTTAGAGACATGGTGAATTTTCCAAAGGGCATGAAAAGAAATTTTTGATAAAATCCATGTTTCCTCTTGTTGACTTGCATTTTAATGTGCTAATTGAGAAGTTGACTTCATGAGGTAAGACAAGGAATTGGTAATAGTCACTTGTAGGGTAAATTGTTTAGCCTTGTAATGGGAGTTGAGTCTCATTTACAATGAAATATGTTGAATCTCTTGAAAATTTAGTAATTTGATAATTTGTAATGCAAAATTATAGGCTCATTCTTGAAAGGTGAAAGCATGTTTCTAAGAGTACATGTGTGTGCCTATGATTTGTGCTATTTTTCCAAAACGAGGCTTATTATAAGGGTGAGTATTATGTTAAGAAAAGAGATTTGTGGAATGACTTCCTATTTTGTTGTGATGTACTTGGTGTGATTTGCCATTTAGATTTCACTAGGAAGAAAAATGTATGCATGTCTTGGCTTGAAAGTTGAGATTTCTTATTTTTTTTAAAAGAAATTGAACTTGTGCTTTGCTAAAGGGTGTAAAGTTGTGTTCCTTTTAAAGGTTGGTGCATGAAATCCTATGTGATGATGTTATATCATATATGAACTGCTCTTGATGCATTGAAGTCCTTGATGTGATTAAAGAGTCCTAAGTGTCATTCGAGGACGAATGTTCCCAAGTGGGGGATATTGTAAGACCTCGAAAAATGAGATAAGGTGTCTAGAGCCTAACATGTTATCTTAATGTTATAGGTCCTAAAATGCCTTATTATGTTATATAGAGGCAGTGTGCAAAGTTTGAAGTGATTTGGAAGTCGAACGTCAAGGACGTCCAAGACGTTCGACGAATAGTCGCTTATGTGCCTCATGTGGTATGCATGCCTAAATTGTATGAACTGAGTAATGAGTCTTGAAATGGTTTATAATGATGTTTAATGTTATTGTATGAAGTTTCGTGAAGTTTGGAGGTCAAACGCCCAAGAACGTCCAAGGCGTTCGAAAGATAGCCCCTAAGACGTTCATCGTATGTCATGTTGGGGTCAAGGCTGTTTGGACGTCTTGTAGTGTTTGTTTTGGATGAAATTTATGTGGAAGGTCTATAACATGTTAAGGTTTGTAATCGCGTTGGAAACGTCCGGGTACGACTTTAAAGGGCCCCGCAAGAGGCCCCAAAAGAAGGACCCAAAGCTGCCTAGACACTGCCTGGGCAGTGTCCCTTGACGGACCCAATGACGGATCGTTGGGCCACCAACGGACCGTCAAGAGGTCTCGTCGAAGGGGGATTGCCTTGGGCAGGTCTTGAGCAAGAATTTGGCTAAGTCATGGCGACGGAGGGCATGACGCCCCGTCATGCCCATACGCCCCGTCGAGCCTCGTCGCGGGTGCCTGCAGGTTTGACCTGCGTGCTGCCACTTAAAGGGGTGAATGGGAAATTCACCCCACGTCCTAAACTGATATAAGGTTTATTTAAGTAATTTTGGGTATATAAGTCATAAAAAACGTGATCAACCCATTCATAAATCCTCTCACATGTTTAAAGCCTTTCCCCTCCAAAATATTCTCTCTAGAACCTCCATGGTTTTGAAGCTCAAGAACAGCTTGTAGATTGGATTCTCATGGGTTATCATCAAGTTTTAGGTCTTCATGAATATTAAGGTATGGTGATCTTCATCTCTAGTTATCTTTCATCTAAGAGCCATTCTCAATGTTTTTCAAAGAAATCTTATGATCAAGTTTCTAATCTTCCAATCTAGCCATGGTTCTTTCTCAAAACGTTTTTAATGATTAAATCATGATGAATTGAAGTTAATACAATGAATGTGATTTTACTCCAATTGCATGATGAACCCATGTTCCTTCCAAAATTGGTTTAGCTCTTGCATGGGCTTTGTGATCTTGACTTGTTATCGATTGAATTATGATTCCCTTACGTTGAAGTGATTGTATACTGTTATTTACATGAATTTATGTTGAATTGATGTTGAATGATCCATGAGGATCAATGTATGAAGATTGGAGCATGTTTAGCCTAGTTTCTATAGTTCACTGTAACATTGGCTTTCTTATGATCTAAAGTGAATTTCGATTAAGTTGTGGTTCTTGTAGCTACTATTTTAGGTTAATACCATGGTTGAATTGTGGATATAAATCATGTATGACCAAAGTTGAGAAGGCTTGGTTTGAATTAATCTAGGTTCTTCTTGTCCATGAAGTTGTAACTCGTGATCTTGACGTTAGGTTAGTCGCTATAAGAATTGATTATGGTTAATGTCTATAGCTGCTGCCTATAATGAAATATGAGGATGAATTATATGTAATTAATACAATATGGGTCAATTCATGATAGGTTGAATATGATTAACCTATGTAAACTTACTTTCCATGAACTCCCTATATGAAGCATGCTTGTATCGACCTAAATGGCAAATTGTAGTAGTGTCTCATCTAGATTATGATTTCATTAGCTACTGCCTTAGGGTGATATGATTCATGAAATATGACCTATAATCCATATGAATGAAATTGATTAACGATCTATGTTCTTCTACTTTCCTAGTATGTGATGATATGTTATGGTATAATCGTGTAGTGACTTGTACATGGTTTCTTATATGTTTAAAGTACATTTAGCTACTGCCATATATGAAATTATTGATAAACAAGGTGTATTGATCAATGGATCAAAGGTTGAGAGTTGGTAAGAATGCCTATTTCTCTACTCTTCTACTTCTCTATTCTTTATAGTTATGTTGATGAAGCCTTGTATGCATTGTTGGTATGGTCCACTTATGGTGGCGGTGTTTACTTTATTGTCATTATATATGTGTTGACCATGTTGAAGGCAAATTGATGAACTTATGAATATGTGCTTAAGATGATACTATGAGAAGCTTATGCTTACTTTCCTATTCTAGTTGTGAATTAGGTTGTGTGGCTATTGTTTGAGCATGTGTATAATCATGTTAGGGTATTGTATAGGTGCTGCCATTAATGTTTAAAGTGGTTAATAGCCTCTACCCATGTACCCTATATGAAAGTGTAAATAGCTAAAGTTAGGAGTCTTGATTACATTGTATATATTGTCTTGTCTCCTATGCTATTAAGTGTTGTGTGCTATGTGCTTGGAAGTGTAATGTGGTCTAATAGGGTGGCTGACTTAATATGTTATTGATAGCCATTATGTGATCATGTGTCAAATACACACACTCTCACTTACATGCATATTATAAGTAGTATAAGTCATTGTGTCTAAATGAAAGGTAGTTCTCATATTCATTAGTGTCTACTACTATGCATTAGTGTCTACTACTATGCATGTTAAGGTGATGTTCTGAATGTATGATTTTATTCCTTACTAGGATGATTGATAGGTGTACTAGTATGGAAAGGGTATGGGACCTTGTCTATGCATTGCACATGTGTATCTTGATAGGATAAGTTCCTAGGTTTGGTTCTTATGCATATGAAGGATGATTGATATAAACATGTTATGAATATGATATAATGAAGTATGAATGCTATAGTGTCTTAGTAGGTTTATATGAAAGGATTGCTCATATAGTTATGCCTATAGACTTATGCATTGATATATGAACATGTGTGACCTTATGTGTTATGTGAAAGTTTGCTCACATCTAAGTATACACTCACACA
>JAJJBR010002898.1:0-14117 GCA_022817965.1 Solanum lycopersicoides | reverse complement strand
AAATATTCTCTTCTAGAACCTCCATGGTTTTGAAGCTTAAGAACAGCTTGTGATCTGGATTCTCATGGTTATTATTCATCAAGTTTTATAGGTCTTCATGAATATTAAGGTATGGTGATTTTATCTCTAGTTATCTTTTCAGCTACAGAGCCATTCTCAATGTTTTTCAAAGAAATCTCATGATCAAGTTTCTAATCTTCCAATCTAGCCATGGGTTCTTTCTCAAAATGTTTTTAATGATTAAATCATGATGAATTGAAGTTAATAATCTGATTTTAATCCAATTGCATGATGAACCCATGTTCCTTCCAAAATTGGTTTAGCTCTTGCATGGGCTTTGTGATCTTGACTTGTAATCGATTGAATTATGATTCCCTTACATTGAAGTGATTGTATAGGCTGTTATTTACATGAATTGATGTTGAATTGATGTTGAATGATCCATGAGTATCAATGTATGAATATTTGAGCATGTTTAGCCTAGTTTCTATAGCTCAATGTAACATTGGCTTTTCTTATGATCTAAAGTGAATTTCAATTAAGTTGTTGTTCTTGTAGCTACTATTTTAGGTTAATACCATGGTTGAATTGTGGATATAAATCATGTATGACCAAAGTAGAGAAGGCTTGGTTTGAATTAATTTAGGTTCTTCTTGTCTATGAAGTTGTAACTTGTGATCTTGACGTTATGTTAGTCGCTATAGGAATTTATTATGGTTAATGTCTATAGCTGCTACCTATAATGAAATATGATGATAAATTATATGTAATTAATACAATATGGGTCAATTCATGATAGGTTGAATATGATTAACCTATGTAAACTTACTTTCCATGAACTCCCTATATGAAGCATGCTTGTATCGACCTTAATGGCAAATTGTAGTAGTGTCTCATCTAGATTATGATTTCATTAGCTACTGCCATAGGGTGATATGATTCATGAAATATGACCTATAATCCATATGAATTAAATTGATTAATGATCTATGTTCTTCTACTTTCCTAGTATGTGATGCATATGTTATGGTATAATCGTGTAGTGACTTGTACATGGTTTCTTATATGTTTAAAGTACATTTAGCTAATGCCTCATATATGAATTATTGATAAACAAGGTGTATTGATGAATGAGGATCAAAGGTTGAGGAGTTGGTAAGAATGCCTATTTTCTCTACTCTTCTACTTCTCTATTCCTTTATAGTTATGTTGATGAAGCCTTGTATGGCATTGTGTGGTATGGCCCACTTATGGTGGCGGTGTTTACTTTATTGTCATTATATATGTGTTGACCATGGATTTGAAGTAAAATTGATGAACTTATGAATATGTGCTTAAGATGATACTATGAGAAGCTTATGCTTACTTTCCTATTCTAGTTGTTAATTAGGTTGTGTGGCTATTGTTTGAGCATGTGTATAATCATGTTAGGGTATTGTATAGGTGCTTCCATTAATGTTTTAAAGTGGTTAATAGCCTCTACCCATGTACCCCTTATATGAAAGTGTAAATAGCTAAAGTTAGGAGTCTTGATTACATAGTATATATTGTCTTGTCTCTTATGCTATTAAGTGTTGTGTGCTATGTGCTTGAAGTGTAATGTGGTCTAATAGGGTGGCTGACTTAATATGTTATTGATAGCCATTATGTGATCATGTTTGTCAAATACACACACTCTCACTTACATGCATATTATAAGTAGTATAAGTCATTGTGTCTAAATGAAAGGTAGTTCTCGTATTCATTAGTGTCTACTACTATGCATGTTAAGGTGATGTTCATGAATGTATGATTTTTATTCACTTACTAGGATGACATGATAGGTGTACTAGTATGGGAAAGGGTATGGGACCTTGTCTATGCATTGGACATGTGTATCTTGATAGGATAGTTCCTAGGTTTGGTTCTTATGCATATGAAGGATGATTATATAAACATGTTATGAATATGATATAATGAAGTATGAATGCTTATAGTGTCTTAGTAGGTTTATATGAAAGGATTGCTCATATAGTTATGCCTATAGACTTATGCATTGATATATGAACATGTGTGACCTTATGTGTTATGTGAAAGGTTTGCTCACATCTAAGTATACACTCACACATATGGATGATCTAGTTAGTGAGAAGAGGCCTTGCTAGGGGTGCCGAAGAATACTCCAAAACTAGATAGGTGCTTGAATATGCTATAAGCATATGAATGATGAATATCCTAAGCCTATGTTTTTGTAAATAAAGGTAATAAAGGCTTTTCAATAAAGGAAACTTAGATTAGCACCGAGTGAACTTGACATTGAGAGGTGTTGACTTTTCTTGGAGGAATATTCACCATTTGTCCTTTATAGAGTGTTGACTTCCCTTAGAGGAATAATCACCTATGGACCTACATAAGGTGTCGACTTCCCTTAGAGGAATACTCACCTATGGACCCACATGAAGTGTTGACTTTCCTTGAGGAATATTCACTCATGTTTTCTCATGAGGTGAGGCCCCATTACCAAATGGTATATAGAGGGAATACCTATCTCTTAGTTCCAAAAACTAAGCTTGCCACATAGGATCTAGCAAAGTGATTTCACTTAGGATGCTAGAATGTATGTTAATGTTCTACCTTGGCTAGGTAGGAATACCATCCTTTGGTGTAAGGCTCTACAACACCAAATTCCATGTTTAGCACCCATGGTCTTAGTGTCGGTTAAGGCTATGGTTTCCCTAAAGATAAAATGGACAATGGAAGTAATTGAATAGGATCCTAACTAGGAGGACTTAAGGTAAGTTACTTAGGATAGGTGGAAATAATGAACCCATCTAGACATTGCACAAGTGACTCCTTAGGAAGTCTTAGGAAGGTACCCTAATGCATATGATGATGTATGTGTCCTTTATGTATGATATTGTAGTCTTGGTTTGACTATGTTTATATTGTACTATACTTCTATGATGACTTGTGTTGTCTTGTGTAGATGCTATGTATGGCTTTTCTCTTGTGTTCCTAAGGTGATACATTGCACCAACTATCCCTAAAGTATTACTTAGGAGGCTAATGAATTAAGAGTAAGGGTTCACTGTAAAGGTGATGGAGTTCAGTGTAAAGTGACTCCAAATTGTACTTAAATTCTATATGTGCTTTTCTATGATGTTTGGCCTTTGATTGTGTTTCTATGAAGTATGTGGATGATATAAATGCTATTGATAAAGGTTTTATGATGATTTACTCAAAATGGCATGAAGTATGATTTCAAAGGAAATGTCCCCTTTAAATGCATGTTTTTGCATGGTTGCCATACTTAGTACATTTTTGTGCTAATCCCATTCTTCTATACTTTTTTTACACAAAGTGTAGGTTATGGAATGCTTAAAGGAGATCTATGATTAAGGATTTTGATAGGTGATTTCCCAAGCTCAAGGAAAGGAATCCTTAAGTTCAAAGATGTCCTACTAATGTCTTTAATGTAAAGTCTTTAAATATTGTATAGTTATGTAACGTGTCTTATGGGCCGTGTCCCTAATGTACTCTATAGTTATTGAGTCTAAGATGGCAAAGAGACTTAGAGTCTAAATATGTATTATGACTTATGTTATATATATATATATATATAATGTGATGTTTCTAGCATATGATGTGCTATGAAAAGTTTAAATTTTTCCGTTAAATTTACTATGTCAATGCAATGAATGATATGAGAGGCTTGTCTTAGACCTCCGAGAGGTCGACGATGCCGGTTACAATCGAAGATTGTACCCTATCTCCTAGGGTATGCTTTTGGGTTGTGACATCATATTGCACACATCACATAACATCTTACACATAACACATATCACATAGAATATATCACATAAAATCTTTTATAACATTCATTCATATGCCATGAGACCTTGGAATCATGGACTTGACATTAAGACTTTCCAAAATGAGGGCTCAACATATGGGACCTCAACTAGGGAGTCTTCATTAGCAAACACAGAGTCTTCTTCATTCATTCATACGTACTTCATTTTATTTCGTTCATAGGCTATTGTGAATACAAGCTATACCTAGGATGTAGTTTAAGACTTTCATCGGGTTTGCTGTGCAATGATCAAGAATAACCTAGTGTCATTATTTGAGTCTAGTTTACCTCTTGATTATCCTATCCTAACACCTTTGGTATCATTCATTTCATTATGTGCATCATTTGAGGCTGGCCTCATTCATTCATTGGGAACTTTAACTTTAACCGACATAGATCATGTGAGTATCATGAAATCAAGTGTCTCCCCCACACCAAAAAGAGGTGGAATCACCGGCCAAAGTGACCCAAAATATGCTAGCGTACATGGGAATTTAACCCCGCCAGATTCCTATATTGGCAGTATAGGTTCGAAGACTAGGAGATATAAGGATACCTATACCCGGCAAGCCGGACAGTCTCATCTCATGAGAGTTACGTGAACCTCCGCCTTCCCGAAAGAAGGCATCACCGCTCATAGCTAGTATATCGGTGCTCAGTATAAAGTTCCATTACATTCAACTCATATGTCATGGAAGCTGGCTTCTAGTATGAGGACATCATAGCTCAATAAATGATTTCTCATCTCATCATTAGTATTAAGTGTGTTAATCTCAATACTTTCATTAGAGTGTTCATAGAGACTGGTCTCTTCATTACCTTTACACTCTCATAGGTGAGTGTCACGACCCGAAAGCACCCCCTAAAAGTTAGGGAAACATTCGAATCATGACCGGGCGTACTTGACCCCTTTGGGGTCTCGTACAAGCCCTCTAACTAGCATTCATAACATAAAGCATGAAAAGTAGTGCGGAATTAAAACTTTTCACGATAATAATAAATAAAGTAGTCTTTTTATAAATACTAGGAAAATCTTATCGTCACAAGCCAACTTAAACTCACAACTTGGAATCTTAGGGACACGGCCCATTACAATAAAAGTAAATACATTTTTAAGTCTTAATTAAGAAACTAAGAAACATAAAACTATGTCCTCGAATATATGAGGACATACCCAATTCTTGAGAGATAGAATTCCCAAGCTTCAACTCCGATCCTCCAAAAAAGCTTCCAACCTATACTCATAAGGTATATAAAAGTATGGGGTTAGTACAACAATGTACTAAGTATGGCATATGCAAAAACATACAAAAAGGGACATTTTAGTAAAAATGACTTGTCATGCAATTAAAACAATATTCATGAATCTAGAAACAAACCAACATAAGAATTGACAATCAACACTTTATGGCAACTTTACCAAAACTTAGAGTAATCAAAAGGAACATTTCAATGAACTTACTAAACTTACAATGAAAATTGAATAAAGCATCATAGTGAACATTTTGAATTCTTACAATGGAGACCTTACAGTGAATGGCACGGTCCAAGTCATATGAACTCTTTTCCTTTGAATTTGCCCTAACCAAAGGTTATCCTAAGACTCCCTAAGGTGAGATAAGAAGGGATTTTCATTACACCTCCCTTCAAAGCACACCAAAGCGACCCTTAAAACTACCAAATCTTAGGCTTACTTCGTTGGAAATCAAATCCACGCCCTTGGCTAACATATCCAAAACACTCATGGAAATATAGGTCATACCAAGTGCAATGTGAGAGTAGCATCCCATACTACCACTCCCACTTAGTACTCCTAATGGATTCCATTTACTGAAGTACTCCACAATAATCCTCCATAACACTACACCATAATACTCATTCACACGGATTTCATGAAGGTACTCTTCTCCCATAGTAGGTATAGGTCACACCAAGTGCAATGTGAGAATATCATCACATACTACTACTCCCACTCAATGCTCCTACTTGGTAACTAATGTGGATTGAGCACTTCACTACATACATACACAAATTCAACAATATACAAGATAATTAGTTTCAAATCAATTCTTTCGTGGGAGTTAGCTTAACCGACAAAGACCATGAGAGCTAGACATGGAATCCTGATATTAACCCCTATCGGATGAGGGATCCTTACTTGCCTAGTGTAAGGTCATGCTTCTTAGCATTTACATGGCTTTTCCAATAGCTACACCTATGCGGGCACATAGTTAAGGGATAAGGAGATTGCTACTAAGTAACTCACTCTCTACTAACGAGGAGTACTCATCTCAAGAGGTACTTTGGATTACAACATCTCAACTCACGAAGTGCAATCCACCTCCCCTTCATATCCTCTCGGCGCTAGGCATAACTCCCCACAGATTTCTCAACATAATAGTCTATCTTAGAAAGCTCACTAGTAATGGAGAGGTTTCTACTAGAACCTACATCTCAACTCACGAAGTATGTCCACCTCAAGATTCCCCTTTTTGCTCAACTTGGCATAATACAAATCTTAAAAGAGTGTGTGTGTGTACATGTGCACACCTTGCATATAAACATCGCTTCATTATCATCAAGTTCTACACATACTTTAACCTTAATTCATCAAGTTACACACTCTACATGCTTCTCATAATCATACACTTCATTTAGACATAAACTAGGTCAAACATGTAATTCAAGCTACATCAAACACAATACAAGACCCATTTCCCATATATCTTCATTTCACATATTAGACCTTCAAGATCACATACTCAAAACATACTAAGTAACATCAAGTTCATCAATTAGCACCGCCACCCATAAGGTGGACCATACCACTCAAATAGCAATTCATAATAAGATATATACAATGAGAGCAACTCATCAACAATTCAAACCATCATCCCCCATAAGCAATTTATCAATATTTCACCATATTAAAGCCCTTAGGGCATTAGCTACACCAACATGACATACACAAGAAGACCCAAATTCATACCTTACTCAAATCATGCTCACATAACCCATTTCCAAGACAAAAGTTGGAGTATGCATATACAAGAGTTTCATGGAGTTTTTAACATCAAAATCATCAATTCAAACCATTATAAATACATTTAAATCATTAGAACTTAAAAACAAGAAGACCCATACTAGAAATCAAAGTTAGAAGAAGTTTGAGTTTAGAAACCCTTTTGAAAACCCTTTTAGAAATTGACTTCTTTAATGAAAATATATTCAATAATGGATACCATACCTTTAAGAGAAGTAAACCCACTAATTTTGATGAAGAAACAAGTCCAAAGCAGCCCTCCTTTCCCTCCTTGAGCCTTGTCTTCAATGGTGACTTTGAGAGAGTTTCTTTAGAGAGAGAGAGTTGAATTTAGAAGTGAGGGGGTCTTTTCTAGGTCTAGGGTTTAAAACTCATTTAATATACCCAAAAATCCCTTAACAAACCGTCCAAATTTATACGTGGGGTGAATTTACAAGTTCACCCCTAACTTGGCAGAAAAATCTGCGCACAGGGACAGACTTGCGACGATTTGTATGATGGGGTCACGGGTGCAACGGCCCGTCTCTGACCGTCCGTTGCAAACTTCAGAGTTTTCCAAGGTCCCTACACCTTGAACAAGTCCCCACGACGGAACCTTGTGACGGGGCGTCACAGCCATGACTGGCCGTCGACTGCTCCGTCGCCAAGGCTGCCTGGGACAGCTGCTTACCAGGTTTTGGGTCCTTCCTCAAGGACCCTTCGATGGTCCTTGGAGATAATTTGCCGGACGTTTACAACACAAATATGATAATTTATAAGTTTAACACCTCTCACATGAATTTTACCCAAAACGAACACATAAAACTCGACGAAACTCGTCTAGACGTACAAGGTCGACTCAAGGCATATCTTTTGAATGCCTTGAACGTTCTTGGTCGTTTGACCTCCAAACTTCACGAAAGTTTGCGCACTGCCTAACGACACTAAACTAACTCCGTTTAAATTAAATTCAACTCAAGAAACAATCATGAGGCTCTAGTTCACCTTAGTTCATTTCGGGGCGTTATAGTGAGTACGTTTTGGTAACAATTACTTAGGCTCATTTGAGATTGTTCTCATCTTTTACATTAGCCTCATATCATGTTGTCACCACATTCATTAACATTAGCACAATTGTTCTTCATAATTACTCACCCCATTTTACGTGAATGTTAATTTCATCATATGCCAATGCACTTGGCCATTTGTGTGTTTCACACTCTTACTTAACCCTTCTAGGGTTTCATCATTTCATTACATAATAATAATTTCATCGTATGCCAATGCACTTGGCCATTCAGTGTATTTTACACTCGTACTTAACCCTTCTAGGGTTACTTCATTTCATTACATACATCTTAGGTTCACTTATTTTTAAACGTATGCTAGACTTATGGGTCTATACATACAAGCCATGAGGCTGCATTCATAGTTCATTAAGTGACTCATATCTTCCTAAGATTATGTAGTACAAGACTTATTTATCTTGTATGTATGCCAAGATCTTGATTTCGATCTAAGTAGGTGGCATTATTCTTGAACATTTAATTCACGTATGATTTATGTATCAATACGGAAATTTGGGCAAGGGAACCGAAGTTCGAATCCCTTGGACAATACTTACATTTTTCCTTGATTTTATTTTTAATCCACATGACATTGGGACCCTAGATCGATCCCCAACATCAACATTCTCTCTTTATTTTTCTCCTTGGATTCTCCTCTTATTTGACCGAAGGGTTGTGGGATCGAACCCCCACAGCCCCTTTTATTTTTTTTATTTAATTTTTCTTGTCCAATTCGCATAGACCATGAGGTTGTGGGATCAAACCCCCACAGCCTATCTTTATTTATTCTTTATTTTGCTTGGGACTGAGAGGTTGTGGGTTCGAACCCTAACAACCTCCTTATTTTATTTTTATTTAAATGTTGACTTATTTATGCGTTGGCAGTGAGGTTGTGGGATCGAGCCCCCACAACCTCATTTTATTTACTTTTATTTTCCCTTTCTCCTTTACATTCCTTCACAGCCTTGAGGTCGTGGGTTCGATTCCCACACCTCACATTTCCTTTATTTTATTTTTCTTTCACTTCATTCGCTGCCTGGAGGTCGTGGGTTCGATTCCCACGCCACCCATTTTATTTTATTAATTTTTGCACTCTACTTTTTCAGCCAGCGTACCCCATTTCGATTCCCCCTAATCCCATTTCTTTTCTTGCGATTTCAAGGCAGTAGACGGGTGAGGTCACAGGTTCGAATCCTGGTGGCCTCATCCCTTTATTCTCAAATAAATTTCCAGATTTATTCCTCAACATTTAGCCTAAACTAAGCTTGTAAGTTGGCTGAGTATTTAGTCATTTTCTTAGCTTATTTTCACCAACATTTTAATTGAAATCTTAGGGAAATTCATAGATCTTTTAACACTTTTTGGGGTGCATTTTCATAGGTTCGTTTACCGAAAATATTGATACTCAAATCAGCCCCACTTCCATTTTAATGAACATCACGATTTACATAGGTTTATGCACGTAAAATGACAACCAAAACATTATCATTTTGAAGCCTTAAGCCGACGACTCCATTTACATTAACATTTTTGCACATGCACACACTTGCACAAAATTTCGAATACATAGTTGTCTTTCATACGAATTTAAGTACACAAACATAATCATATTCATTCACTAAAACATAACATACACCTAATTCTACCATCAATCATACCCAACCTACGATTCATTGGGAGCTAGTGACAGGGGCATGCAAAAGGGGAAACAATCCTAGTTTTCGAATGAATAATATGAACCTTAAGGGGTCTCTTGGGAAAGGGACCAAGAGAGAAGAAAACTCATACCTTTTTGACGTTAAACCCTTGAATTTCTGACCAAAAACTTCACCCAAGAACACGTCTAAGCCTCCTCAATATCAACTCCACTCGAATGACAACCTCCCTTAGCCTAGTGTGCGATTAACGTTTGTCTTCTTGTGACTTCGTGTGAGTTCTTCAAGTGTGAAGATATTGGTTTATTTTTCTTCTTTTGTATCTTATTTTGGCAGAGAATTTTCGTGTGAAAGAATAAGAGAGATTGAGCGTGAGAGTTGAGAGATAGACGTGAGAGAGTGGGAGTTATATTAGGCTTAGGTGTCTAGTTTAGGACTTAGTCAAATAAGGTTTAGTTAATTATTAAAAATCTGATTTTTATTTTATTTTAAATCATCTAATGAATAATAATTATTAATTAATTACATTAATTCAATAGCTTAAATAAAAATCACATAAATTCATTGCTTCCACCTAGGTTCGAACCCGGGTGGAGCAAGACTTCACTTCAAGAGCTCAATTTCGGCTCTCTCTCCCCAAATTGCCCCTCCATCTTATTAATTAAATAATTAATTATATATTTAGGGTAATTACGATACTACCCTTAGCCAAGAAAAATACATTTTACCCCTAGACCCTTCAAACCTAAGATTTCCTCTTTTTAAGTCCGGTAAAGACTCCTTCGAGTAAATCTTCGTATTCGAGAGCCCTACATGGTTGGACCCAACCTTTCCAAGCTCAACTAACTCCCAAGTTAGTTGGATTGGCTGTAGCAAGGGTTCGGAGGTCGGGTTCTACGCGCATCAATCTGTGTGAACGCTGGTCTAATTGTAGGCATTCTTGACACATTAAGCATTTCTTATCTTATCCATTTTTAGGGTTGTTACATTATCCCCCCTTAGGAACATTCGTCCCTGAATGACACTACTACTATCTAGCGAAATGTCAGTCAGATCATAACATAATCACCATGCACAGTCAAGCAATAGCAACAAAAATGGAGAGATAAGGAAACTTAGACTTAAGAGTAGGGAGTCTAACCTCAAGAGATAAAAAGATGAGGGTAACGGGATCTCATGTCAGCCTCATCCTCCCACGTAGCACCCTCAACAAGATGATTTCTGCACAATACCTTCACTGTGGCAATCTCCTTGTTCCTCAGCCGCTTGATCTGTCTGTCTAAGATCTCAACCGGTACCTCCTCGTAGGACAAGTCTTCATCGACCCCAAACGTTCCGCAGGTAGAATCGATGCTGGATCACCTAGGCACTTCCTTAACATGGATACATGAAAGACTGGATGGACAGAAGCTAGCTCCGCAGGCAATGCCAACTCATAGGCCACCTCACCCACACGCTGTAGGATCTCGTATGGTCAAACATACCTTGGACTCAACTTCCCCTTCCTGCCAAACCTCATCACCCCCTTCATAGGTGATATCTTCAGATAGACCTGGTCACCAACATCAAACTATAAGGGCCATTTTCTGTTATCTGCATATGACTTCTGCCGACTGTAAGCAGTAGCCAACCTGTCCCTAATCACTCTGACCTTCTCTAAGGCCCCATGAATGATCTCTGGACCCAAAATGGATGAATCTCCAACCTCGAACCACACAACTGGAGATCTACACATCCTACCATACAGTGCCTCAAACGGTGCCATCCCAATGCTGGAGTGATAGCTATTATTATGCGAGAACTCTATCAAAGGCAGATGGTCATACCAGCTACCCCTGAATTCAATCACACACGCTCTCAACATGTCCTCCAATGTATGAATGGTTCGCTCTGCCTGCCCATCAGTCTGAGGATTAAAGACAGTACTAAGCTTTACCTGCGTGCCCAAGCTCTTCTGGAAAGATCTCCAGAAATGTGAAGTAAATTGAGCTCCTCTATATGAAATAATAGAAAAAGATATCCCATGCCATCTCACAATCTCATCAATGTAGAGTCTCGCATAATCCTCGGCTCCATAAGTAGACTTCACAGGGATAAAGTGGGCAGACTTAGTCATCCTGTCCACAATAACCCATATGGAGTCATGCTTACTCCTAGTCCTGGGAAGACTAACCACGAAGTCCATATTAATGGCCTCCCACTTCCAAGTCGGAACCTCAATAATCTGAGAAAGACCGCCAGGCTTAAGATGTTCTGCCTTAACCTGCTGACAATTAGGCCACTTGGCCACATATTATGCAATGTACTTCTTCATGCCATCACACCAATAAATCTGCTTAAGATCATGATACATCTTGGTGGAACCTGGATGTATGGATGGAATTCTGAACCATGGCACCTCTACCAACAATCCTGGTCCGAAATCATCCACCTCTTGTAAACACAGCCTATCACTGATACCTAAGTATGCCATCACCTCCAAAGCAAAAATTCATTCATCTTATCAACATGAGTCCTTCATCTCCATCAAACGACGAAGGATCGTAGATGCTAACAATCACCTGCTTTGATTGAACCTACCAAGGATGATTCAGAAACTATTTCGGGGATGAACTGTGAAACACTCCCACTAAGTATAAGTCAACCAATCTCGTACCACGCAAAGTCTGGCCCACTCTGTGTACAGTTTTGCGCAATCCTTCCAATCATAATCCTCACAGTAGGTTTGTACTTCCTATGATCGATATCCTGCAAAGCATCAGCACATACCAATACAAAATTAGACCTTAACCTGATGGTAGTGACACATTCATCTCATATCCTTCAACAATCTTCCAACACATCTCCGCTGACGGAGATTCCAACTCCCTCTGTGTGAACTACGTACTGGAGACTCTTGTGGCTTGTGAAACACATCCATTGAACTTCTACCCACAAGTAGTGCATCACAGCTTCAGTGCAAACACCACAGCTGCCAACCGTTAGGTCATGGATGGGGATCAAATTCTTTCTCATGAACCTTGAGTTGTCTTGGACGGCAGAAGTATCAACCTTAATACCATATTCGTACTGCTTAGAAGACAACCCAAATCAACTCTAGAGGCATGTCACAGCATAAACAGTGTAATCTCACCAACCTATGAAGTAAGCAACCGGGGCGTGAAGTGAGTGTCCTGATCCTTCGAGCTCGCGAACTCTTCTCACAAGTCTCCGTCCATTCAAACTTGTCCTTCTTCTTATTCACAGCTGATCAGTGGGGCAGCAAATGGAAGAAAAATCTCCCTTCGAGAACCTTGGGTAGGTAACCAGCCAATCCCAAAAGCTACGTGATGTCAGTGGTGGGTAGAGCTTGCTTAGCGCTGTTCTTCATAGCCTCAGTTTCCTGGGATCCACCCCACGCCCTGATCGGACACAACATGGACCCAGGTTAGGTCGCATTGAAATATCTAGCCAGAATTCACACTTGCTTGAATTTGGCTTACAGCTTGAAGTCCGCTTAAGTACCGTAGAAGGTTAGGTACTCAATGGATTGCTATATTGCTCATCCTTGTCCTAGAGTAGAGTGAGGGATAGTCATCATCATGAATTCACTAAAGCAGAAGCATTTTTATTGAACGTGCAGACTCGTTATCGAGGTCCACTGAAATGCAGGCTGGTGCATTAGTGAGTACCAAATGACATACTAAATGAACTACATGAATGACCATTGAACGAGTACAAAAAGGGCTGTCTTATGGGATTCTCGCATCGCGGCTAAGCTCCTAAGCTGACGTACGCCCTAGAACCGACAGCATGCAATCTTAGAGGAAATAAACTAGACCTTCGGTGTCGAACCAAAACATTCTATTACTGGAGAAGTGGATACTTATTCTTTATATGACTTTGTGAGCATGCCGTAATCGATACATCATTCTAAGGTTCATCGCTTCTTTTTACAAACAACACCTAGAGCGCGCCAAGGGGAATGAACTTCTCGGCTGAATTGAAAACCTTATCGTAGGATGCTTTTAATGCAGCTTCAACTCCTTGATTCAGCTTGGACCATCTCTGGTAGGGAGCGAAATTGAAAGTGGTTTAGATATTTGGTTATCTGAGTTCGGATAATACCAGAAAAGTGAATATCTTCGAGGATGAATAGGAACTCTCAAGCAAATCATACGAAATATCATCTAAAGTAACGCATTCATATCAGACATCTAATGAGTCTATGGAAGAATGTCATTGATCATAATCATTACACGCTTCACCAATGATGCACATACCAGTATGTCTGGACTATCATTTATTGGCCTTAAGGTTCGAAAATAGAGATCGTAGTACGACTTGCGATGTTGTACCGGTCACCAGACTAGCTCCTCTCATTAGTGAAACAGAAATCATCTACCAACATGCTACTACGACGAATACAACAAGCATAACAACTGTGAAGCCAGTCACATGCCAAGAATAACATCAAAATCATGCATGGTAACTCAACGTCAAATAAACTGCACGACGAGTGAATCTTATCCAGCTAAGTCAACGTAGTGTGGGCAATCTTG
>JAJJBR010002897.1:0-19683 GCA_022817965.1 Solanum lycopersicoides | reverse complement strand
TGGAAAGCATGATTGTAGGCTCACTTTTGAAAAGTGAAAGCATGTTTAGCTTAGTATTCATGTGAGTGCTTATGATTTGTGTTATTTTTCCAAATGATGTTTACTGTAAAGACCAATGTTATGCTAGAAATTGAGATTTTGTGAAATGGCTTCCTAATTGTTGTGATGTATTTGGTGTGACTTACCATTTATGTTAGGTCATCTCATTCATCCACATAAGGTTTTCATACAATACAATAGCAACAAAGGTCATACAATATTAGGGGAAAACATCGAGGAGACTTAGCCATAAAATTTCTTCTTTTCCCTAGAACATTACAGTAAGGTGACTTCTAGGTCACTAAAACCCACATCATCACCCTACCAAGTCATGCATACCACCCTTACACTTAGGATCAAGTATATACAAAGGACTCCAATCCATACTAGGTAATCATGAATGTTCACTCATCCAACTAAGGCGACATTTGAAACATATGCATATATTCAAAGGGACATATTGAACACCTTTAAGCATATTTCTTAAGGTAGCATGCTTCCATAGGTAGTCACTACACATTTCAAGATCAAATCATAATATTAAGCTACCAACAATAAAACCATATAGTAACACATCATTCCAAAAGAACTCGTGTCAACCATAACAACTTCTAGCATGCTTTAACCATATTATGACACACATTCTTCAACACAACATGCTATTTCACATAAGTCTCATACATAGCCATAAATGGCATCATATCATCAAATATGTCAAAATTCACCTTCAAACATACTCATTCAACCATAAAACCAAGTTAAGCATTAACTCACCTTTTCTCCCTCAAGCATAGAGATACAATCTCATCCAAGCAATCACATCTAAAGGACCATCGGACAAGAAAACATAAGAGAGAGATCTTATAGAGTTATGTTCTATGGCACGATATGAGAATGATGAAGAAGGGAAACTCTATCGTCCTATAGCCTCTCGTACCATTTGATGTGTCGCGACTCACCACCAATGCTACGAGACTCTACTAGACGTGGCAGTATGAGACTATTAGAACCTAAAACCACTTTATAAACCTCATGCTCTGATACCACGTTTGTCACATCGGGGAGCACCCCCTAGAAGTAACATGGCGTACTTGACCTCTCGGAGGTCTTATATAAGCCCATAGTTATCATTCTTCGAATTGACATAGTAAATTTAGCGGAAAATTAAAAACTTTTCTTAGCATATCATATGCTAGAAACTTCATCTCATGTATAGATAAAACATAAGTAATAATACATATATAGACCTTAAGTCTCTTTGTCATCTTAGACTCAACAACATTAGAGTACATTAGGGACACGGCCCATAAGACATATAACATAACTATACAACATTTAAAGACTTTACATTAAAGACATAAGTAGGAGATCCTTGAACTTTAAGGATTCCTTTCATTGAGCTTGGGAATCATCTATCAAGCTCTTCACCATTCAAGACATCCTTTAAGCATCCATAACCTACACTTTGTGTAAAAAGTAGAGAAGAATGGGATTAGCACAAGAATGTACTAAGTATGGCATCATGCAAAAACATGCATTTAAAAGGGACATTTTCTTTGAAATCATACTTCATGCCATTTTAAGTAAATCATCATAAAACTTTTATCAATATCATTTATATCAATCACATACTTCATATAATCATATTCAAAGGCCAAACATCATAGAAAATTCCATATAGAATTTAAGTCCATTTGAGGTCACTTTACAGTGAGCTCATTCTCCTTAACAGTGAACTTCCCTTTTTCATTCATAACTAATCCTTTAGTGATACTTGGTGAATGCATCACCTTAGGACACAAGGAAAACCATACATATAACCTACATGAAGCAACACATACCATCATAGGAGTATAGTACAACATATATATATTAGGCCAAGACTAAAAGGGCATTACAGTGAACTCCTAGCCATTATGCACATATACTTATTTTATTTCACATAGAACCTTATAAGACCTAACTCAAGCCCCCAAATCTAAGTCTATTAGTGCAATGTACATGTAAGGCCCCATAACCTCACACATACTTAATAAACCTATCATGAGACCACAAGCCTTTACATCCAAGTCATTCATCAACATAGTGAGAGAAAACACTTCATTTATGTCAAGCAAGACCTTCATCATATGGTCAATAAGATCAACATCATGCATATAGACTTATACCATGCGCACCATTAAAAAGTAGACCAATACTACAAAGTCATGCATACATAACATATACATAGTGACATGCATTAGAACACCTTCTTAAGACTTCCTAAGGAGCTACTTGTGCAATGTCTAGATGGGTTCATTACTTCCACCTATCCTAAGTAACTTACCTTAAGTCCTCCTAGTTAGGGTCCTATTCATTACTTCCATTGTCCATTTTACTTTAGGGAAACTATAGCCTTAATCGACACTAAGACCATGGGTGCTAAACATGGAATTTGGTGTTGTAGAGCCTTACACCAAGGGAAGATTTTCCTACCTAGACAAGGTAGAACATTAACACATGCTAGAATATTAGGTGATATCACTTGCTAGATCCTATGTGGCAAGCATAGTTTATGGAACTTGGGGGTTATCATGGAAACACCACTCTACACCCATTTTGTTTCATGAGGCTATCCACCCCGTGAGGATCGTAGTGAACCCTACCTCCCCTATTTGGGAAAGTGTCACTCCCTCACATGAGGACCGTAGTGAACCCTACCTTCCCTATGTTGGAAAGTGTCACCCCCTCATCTACAAGTTCACTCGGTGCTAAGCTAAGTTCCCTTTATTGAAAAAGCCTTTATTTTCATTTCTTTATAAAACATAGGTTTAGGAGAGTCATCCCCTCATATGATTAACTTATAGGTCATAGATGAAAGTTCATCAACCTAATTCATGTGAGAAACCCTTTCACATGGACATAGCATATGTGTTAGCACTATCTAGTTAAGGATACACTTGAGAACACATTTCAAGGCTCCTCTATTGACTATATCATCATTCATGTGTGTGTGTGTATACATATATGTGAGCAAGCCTTTCACATAACACATTAAGACCACACATGACCATACATTCATATTCATGCACATAGAAACCAAACCTAGGAACTATCCTATCAAGGTACACATGTGCAATGCATAGACAAGGTCCCATACCCTTGCCCATACTAGTACACCTATCAAGTCATCCTATTAAGGAAATACATAACATACTTCACATACATATACTTTACATGTATAGTAGTAGACACTAGTGAATATGAGAACAACCTTTCATTAGACACTATGAACATTTACTACATTGTAAGCATGCATGAAGTGTGAGTGTGTGTGTACATTAGTCAACATGATCACATAATGGCTATCAACAACTCACTGAGGCAGCCACCCTCTTAGACCACATTACACTTTCAAGTATAGACCACACAACACAGTTTAGCATAGGAGACAATACAATCTTCATATTATACTTTAAGGCTCCAAACATTAGCTATTCACACATTCACATAGGGGTACATGGGTAGGGGTCATAAATCTTTAACACTTCATTAATGGCAGCACCTACACATGGTCTTACATAACCCTTTTACATGCTCATAACAATAGTAATTATAACCTAGATTCACAACTACAACAGAAGACTAGGCACAAGTTACACATAAGGTGATCATCATAACCACTAATTCATATAATCATCAATTTGCCTTCATGGCCATGGTCAACACATATATAGTGACATAAAGTAAACACCGCCACCATAAGTGGACCATACCACACAATGCCATACAAGGCTTCATCAACATTTCTATAGGGAAATAGAGAAGTAGAAGAATAGAGCAATTCTTACCCACCCTTTAGCCTTTGGTCATCATTGACCTTTACTATACTTTAATTAATAATTCAAGTATAGGGCAGTATTTAAAACATAATAATCATATAAGAAGTCATGCATAAGTTACTACAAGGCCATAATACAAACTAGTACAACATATCATTAACATGTTAGAATGTAGAAGGACATAGACCATCAACCAATTTCACTTACATGGATTATAGATCATATTTCATCAATAATATAAATCAAAGGTAGTAGCTAACCATACACTTAGTCATAACGAAATCATGCTTAAAGCACTTCAAGATCAAGCTTCCAACTTAGGCATTAGGCTTATTAATTCGCTAGAATAGAGAGGAATTAGCCAATACTATTGATTCTCTAAGGCCTTGATCATCAATCATATTTTAACAATAATGTACATGCTAGGCAGTAGCTAAATATATCACTACATCAAAGGAATCATGTTTCATCTATCCACAATTCGAGATCACATCATATACATAGTATTATCAATCGATAGACTAAAAGAGAATAGATCAATTCATGTCAATTCTTCCTTACTTTAATCATACGAGATTCCTATCCATAATTCAATCATGATATTAACCTAAAACAGTAGATATAACCAACTTAACATGATCGAAATCCACATTGAATCATTAAGAGGCCAATGTTACAGTGAACCATGGAAACTAGGCTAAACATGTTCAAATATTCATACATTGATCCTCATGGATCCTTCAACATCAATTCAATGTTAATTCATGTAAATAACGGTATATATAACCACTTCAACGTAATAGAATCATAATTCAATAGACAACAAATCAAGATCACAAAGCCCAAGCAAAGACTAAATCAAGTTTGGAAGGGACATGGGTTCATCATGCCATTGGAGTCAAATCCACGTTAAAACCACTGTATTAAATTCAATTCAGCATGCTTTAATCGTTCAAAACATTTTTAGAAAGAACACATGGAAAATTGAAGAAGAAGATGTTTGATCATATTTTTCTCTTTTGAAACTTTGAGATTTACCTCTATAGATGAAAGGATAACTAGAGATGAAGATCACCATACCTTTATATTCATGAAGACCTCTAAAACTTGGTGAAGAAATCATGCAATTCCAAGCTCCACGCTGTTCTTGAGCTTCAACAACAATGGAGGCTTCTAGGAGAAGATTTTTGGAGGGAAAGATTTCTTAATTGTGTACGGGATTGGGAATGGTGGTTCACGTGTTTGATGACTTATATACACCCAAAGTTAGGTAAATAACTCAATTAGAGTCGGTTTAGGACGTGGGATGAATTTCACATTCACCCCTTTAATGAAACAGTACGCAGGCACAGGTTGCAGGACACCATCGACAGAGCCATCTACTGGCCGTAGGTCAGTCGACGAGCCGTGCATTGGCTTCCGTCGATTGGTCCTTGGCCAACTTTTGGCTTGAGACCTGACCAAGCTAAGTACCAATCGACGAGACCTCACCTATGGTACTTTGGTTGACCAACTGGCCGCCGTTTGGTCCATCGATTGACACTGCCAAGGCAGTGTCTCGGCCAGCCTTGGATCCTTCTTGTGGGACCTTTTGCGGGGACCTTTTGAAGTCGTAGCCGGACGTTTCCCACGTAAATACAACCCTTAACAAGTTGTAGACTTCCACATAAGTTTCACCCAAAACAAACACCTGCAACACGTCCAAACATGCAAGGCCCCATCAAGACGTACATGAATGTCTCAAGGGCTAACTTTCGAACGTCTTGGACGTTCTTGGACATTTGACCTCCAAACTTCTCTAAACTTCACATAATACCATTTAAAATCATTATAACTCATTTGTAAGACTTCATAAGCTTATTCATACACATATAAGCACGCATAGACATATGAGGCACATAGGTGACTAGTCGTCGAACGCTTTGGTCGACCCTTGACGTTTGACTTCCAAATCACCTCAAACTTTGCACACTGCCTCTTAACCATATTATAAGACATTTTAGGACATTAGAACCTTAAGAAAAACATGTTAGGCTCTAGACACCCTAACTCATTTTGGGGGTCTTACAATATCCCCCACTTGGAAACATTCGTCCTCGAATGACACTTAGAACATTTCAATCGCAACAAGGACTTCAATGCATCATAGAGAAGTTTATCATTTTAATAACATAAGCACATGGAAGTTAATGCACCAAACTTAAAAGGAACACTACTTCACATCATTTAGCACTCAATGCACATAATCAAGCAAAACATCAATTTACTCACTCTTTAATGCATCAATTACAAGGCTCTTATCATGTTCATAGGAGGAACACCCTTCTCCTAATCATAACATGGTCATTACATTCCATTTTATTAAGAGTTCATCATGAACCCTTCTTTTAATCATACTAAGGCAGATTACAACAATACTCAAAAGTAAGTAGGCACTCGTACCTCCATGCACATAGACTTGAGTTAATTAAATCAACAAGGGCCTTTATTAGTTAGACCTAGTGCCATGAAGGTCACACTCAACCATACCATGCTCAGTAGTGTCCATGGAGGAATGTCCTTCTCCTCAACACACTTACATGTATCATGAGTTCAGACCCAAGCAATTGCACAAACATCACCTTTACTGTAACATTAGAATTTCTCAACTTTAAACCAAGGCATGCTCATATTTTCTTCCTAGTGAAGTCTGATTGGGGATAAATTGCCTAGGAAATGAAGTTTAGAATACCTTGCTTGACTTACTGTAAATTCCTTCTAAATGGTAATCACTTTTAAGTGATGAAAAATGAAGGGTGTTAACTTAAGATCCTCTTAAGGTTGGGTTAAGTTTCTCTTAATTGGGTTTACCCTAAGTGGGGGATGGTGATGAAATAGTAAGGTTATAGGTATTGTCTACCTTGACCTTCTATTTTTGCTTGATCTTGAATTTAATAAAGTCTTGATGAGCTTGTTCATGAATAGAGTCTTGCATAAAGTATGAATTGCATGAACTTTATAGGTTTGGTATGTATTGATTGACATTACCTTAAAGATATAATGATTATTCCAATGTGCTTGAATGGAAATTTTGATTAAATACATGTTTTCTCATGAGTATTGTACATCCTAACATGCTAATGGTACACTTGACTTCATGAGATAAAGTGGGAAACTTGGTTTTAGTCACTTGTGATATGTAAGGTTTAGCCTTATAATGAAAATTTGAGTCTCTTAAAAATGAAATAAGTGGAGTCTCTTGAAAACTATGTGACTTGTATGGTTGGGAAAGCATGATTGTAGGCTCACTTTTGAAAAGTGAAAGCATGTTTAGCTTAGTATTCATGTGAGTGCTTATGATTTGTGTTATTTTTCCAAATGATGTTTACTGTAAAGACCAATGTTATGCTAGAAATTGAGATTTTGTGAAATGGCTTCCTAATTGTTGTGATGTATTTGGTGTGACTTACCATTTATGTTAGGTCATCTCATTCATCCACATAAGGTTTTCATACAATACAATAGCAACAAAGGTCATACAATATTAGGGGAAAACATCAAGGAGACTTAGCCATAAAATTTCTTCTTTTCCCTAGAACATTACAGTAAGGTGACTTCTAGGTCACTAAAACCCACATCATCACCCTACCAAGTCATGCATACCACCCTTACACTTAGGATCAAGTATATACAAAGGACTCCAATCCATACTAGGTAATCATGAATGTTCACTCATCCCAACTAAGGCGACATTTGAAACATTATGCATATATTCAAAGGGACATATTGAACACCTTTAAGCATATTTCTTAAGGTAGCATGCTTCCATAGGTAGTCACTACACATTTCAAGATCAAATCATAATATTAAGCTACCAACATATAAAACCATATAGTAACACATCATTCCAAAAGAACTCGTGTCAACCATAACAACTTCTAGCATGCTTTAACCATATTATGACACACATTCTTCAACACAACATGCTATTTCACATAAGTCTCATACATAGCCATAAATGGCATCATATCATCAAAATATGTCAAAATTCACCTTCAAACATACTCATTCAACCATAAAACCAAGTTAAGCATTAACTCACCTTTTCTCCCTCAAGCATAGAGATACAATCTCATCCAAGCAATCACATCTAAAGGACCATCGGACAAGAAAACATAAGAGAGAGATCTTATAGAGTTATGTTCTATGGCACGATATGAGAATGATGAAGAAGGGAAACTCTATCGTCCTATAGCCTCTCATACCATTTGATGTGTCGCGACTCACCACCAATGCTACGAGACTCTACTAGACGTGGCAGTATGAGACTATTAGAACCTAAAACCACTTTATAAACCCCATGCTCTGATACCACGTTTGTCACATCCGGGGAGCACCCCCTAGAAGTAACATGGCGTACTTGACCTCTCGGAGGTCTTATATAAGCCCATAGTTATCATTCTTCGAATTGACATAGTAAATTTAGCGGAAAATTAAAAACTTTTCTTAGCATATCATATGCTAGAAACTTCATCTCATGTATAGATAAAACATAAGTAATAATACATATATAGACCTTAAGTCTCTTTGCCATCTTAGACTCAACAACATTAGAGTACATTAGGGACACGTCCCATAAGACATATAACATAACTATACAACATTTAAAGACTTTACATTAAAGACATAAGTAGGAGATCCTTGAACTTTAAGGATTCCTTTCATTGAGCTTGGGAATCATCTATCAAGCTCTTCACCATTCAAGACATCCTTTAAGCATCCATAACCTACACTTTGTGTAAAAAGTAGAGAAGAATGGGATTAGCACAAGAATGTACTAAGTATGGCTATCATGCAAAAACATGCATTTAAAAGGGACATTTTCTTTGAAATCATACTTCATGCCATTTTAAGTAAATCATCATAAAACTTTTATCAATATCATTTATATCAATCACATACTTCATATAATCATATTCAAAGGCCAAACATCATAGAAAATTCCATATAGAATTTAAGTCCCATTTGAGGTCACTTTACAGTGAGCTCATTCTCCTTAACAGTGAACTTCCCTTTTTCATTCATAACTAATCCTTTAGTGATACTTGGTGAAATGCATCACCTTAGGACCACAAGGAAAACCATACATATAACCTACATGAAGCAACACATACCATCATAGGAGTATAGTACAACATATATATATTTCGGCCAAGACTAAAAGGGCATTACAGTGAACTCCTAGCCATTATGCACATATACTTATTTTATTTCACATAGAACCTTATAAGACCTAACTCAAGCCCCCAAATCTAAGTCTATTAGTGCAATGTACATGTAAGGCCCCATAACCTCACACATACTTAATAAACCTATCATGAGACCACAAGCCTTTACATCCAAGTCATTCATCAACATAGTGAGAGAAAACACTTCATTTATGTCAAGCAAGACCTTCATCATATGGTCAATAAGATCAACATCATGCATATAGACTTATACCATGCGCACCATTATAAAAAGTAGACCAATACTACAAAGTCATGCATACATAACATATACATAGTGACATGCATTAGAACACCTTCTTAAGACTTCCTAAGGAGCTACTTGTGCAATGTCTAGATGGGTTCATTACTTCCACCTATCCTAAGTAACTTACCTTAAGTCCTCCTAGTTAGGGTCCTATTCATTACTTCCATTGTCCATTTTACTTTAGGGAAACTATAGCCTTAACCGACACTAAGACCATGGGTGCTAAACATGGAATTTGGTGTTGTAGAGCCTTACACCAAGGGAAGATGTTCCTACCTAGACAAGGTAGAACATTAACACATGCTAGAATATTAGGTGATATCACTTGCTAGATCCTATGTGGCAAGCATAGTTTATGGAACTTGGGGTTATCATGGAAACACCACTCTACACCCATTTTGGGTCATGAGGCTATCCACCCCGTGAGGATCGTAGTGAACCCTACCTCCCCTATTTGGGAAAGTGTCACTCCCTCACATGAGGACCGTAGTGAACCCTACCTTCCCTATGTTGGAAAGTGTCACCCCCTCATCTACAAGTTCACTCGGTGCTAAGCTAAGTTCCCTTTATTGAAAAAGCCTTTATTTTCATTTCTTTATAAAACATAGGTTTAGGAGAGTCATCCCCTCATATGATTAACTTATAGGTCATAGATGAAAGTTCATCAACCTAATTCATGTGAGAAACCCTTTCACATAGACATAGCATATGTATTAACACTATCTAGTTAAGGATACACTTGAGAACACCTTTCAAGGCTCCTCTATTGACTATATCATCATTCATGTGTGTGTGTGTATACATATATGTGAGCAAGCCTTTCACATAACACATTAAGACCACACATGACCATACATTCCTATTCATGCACATAGAAACCAAACCTAGGAACTACCCTATCAAGGTACACATGTGCAATGCATAGACAAGGTCCCATACCCTTGCCCATACTAGTACACCTATCAAGTCATCCTATTAAGGAAATACATAACATACTTCACATACATATACTTTACATGTATAGTAGTAGACACTAGTGAATATGAGAACAACCTTTCATTAGACACTATGAACATTTACTACATTGTAAGCATGCATGAAGTGTGAGTGTGTGTGTACATTAGTCAACATGATCACATAATGGCTATCAACAACTCACTGAGGCAGCCACCCTCTTAGACCACATTACACTTTCAAGTATAGACCACACAACACAGTTTAGCATAGGAGACAATACAATCTTCATATTATACTTTAAGGCTCCAAACATTAGCTATTCACACATTCACATAGGGGTACATGGGTAGGGGTCATAAATCTTTAACACTTCATTAATGGAAGCACCTACACATGGTCTTACATAACCCTTTTACATGCTCATAACAATAGTAATTATAACCTAGATTCACAACTACAATAGAAGACTAGGCACAAGTTACACATAAGGTGATCATCATAACCACTAATTCATATAATCATCAATTTGCCTTCATTGCCATGGTCAACACATATATAGTGACATAAAGTAAACACCGCCACCATAAGTGGACCATACCACACAATGCCATACAAGGCTTCATCAACATTTCTATAGGGAAATAGAGAAGTAGAAGAATAGAGCAATTCTTACCCACCCTTTAGCCTTTGGTCATCATTGACCTTTACTATACTTTAATTAATAATTCAAGTATAGGGCAGTAGCTAAAACATAATAATCATATAAGAAGTCATGCATAAGTTACTACAAGGCCATAATACAAACTAGTACAACATATCATTAACATGTTAGAATGTAGAAGGACATAGACCATCAACCAATTTCACTTACATGGATTATAGATCATATTTCATCAATAATATAAATCAAAGGTAGTAGCTAACCATACACTTAGTCATAACGAAATCATGCTTAAAGCACTTCAAGATCAAGCTTCCAACTTAGGCATTAGGCTTATTAATTCGCTAGAATAGAGAGGAATTAGCCAATACTATTGATTCTCTAAGGCCTTGATCATCAATCATATTTTAACAATAATGTACATGCTAGGCAGTAGCTAAATATATCACTACATCAAAGGAATCATGTTCATCTATCCACAATTCGAGATCACATCATATACATAGTATTATCAATCGATAGACTAAAAGAGAATAGATCAATTCATGTCAATTCTTCCTTACTTTAATCATACGAGATTCCTATCCATAATTCAATCATGATATTAACCTAAAACAGTAGATATAACCAACTTAACATGATCGAAATCCACATTGAATCATTAAGAGGCCAATGTTACAGTGAACCATGGAAACTAGGCTAAACATGTTCAAATCTTCATACATTGATCCTCATGGATCCTTCAACATCAATTCAATGTTAATTCATGTAAATAACGGTATATATAACCACTTCAACGTAATAGAATCATAATTCAATAGACAACAAATCAAGATCACAAAGCCCAAGCAAAGACTAAATCAAGTTTGGAAGGGACATGGGTTCATCATGCCATTGGAGTCAAATCCACGTTAAAACCACTGTATTAACTTCAATTCAGCATGCTTTAATCGTTCAAAACATTTTTAGAAAGAACACATGGCAATTGAAGAAGAAGATGTTTGATCATATTTTTCTCTTTTGAAACTTTGAGATTTACCTCTATAGATGAAAGGATAACTAGAGATGAAGATCACCATACCTTTATATTCATGAAGACCTCTAAAACTTGGTGAAGAAATCATGCAATTCCAAGCTCCACGCTGTTCTTGAGCTTCAACAACAATGGAGGCTTCTAGGAGAAGATTTTTGGAGGGAAAGATTTCTTAATTGTGTATGGGATTGGGAATGGTGGTTCACGTGTTTGATGACTTATATACACCCAAAGTTAGGTAAATAACTCAATTAGAGTCGGTTTAGGACGTGGGATGAATTTCACATTCACCCCTTTAATGAAACAGTACGCAGGCACAGGTTGCAGGACACCATCGACAGAGCCATCTACTGGCCGTAGGTCAGTCGACGAGCCGTGCATTGGCTTCCGTCGATTGGTCCTTGGCCAACTTTTGGCTTGAGACCTGACCAAGCTAAGTACCAATCGACGAGACCTCACCTATGGTACTTTGGTTGACCAACTGGCCGCCGTTTGGTCCATCGATTGACACTGCCAAGGCAGTGTCTCGGCCAGCCTTGGATCCTTCTTGTGGGACCTTTTGCGGGGACCTTTTGAAGTCGTAGCCGGACGTTTCCCACGTAAATACAACCCTTAACAAGTTGTAGACCTTCCACATAAGTTTCACCCAAAACAAACACCTGCAACACGTCCAAACATGCAAGGCCCCATCAAGACGTACATGAATGTCTCAAGGGCTAACTTTCGAACGTCTTGGACGTTCTTGGACATTTGACCTCCAAACTTCTAAACTTCACATAATACCATTTAACATCATTATAACTCATTTTAAGACTTCATAAGCTTATTCATACACATATAAGCACGCATAGACATATGAGGCACATAGGTGACTAGTCGTCGAACGCTTTGGTCGACCCTTGACGTTTGACTTCCAAATCACCTCAAACTTTGCACACTGCCTCTTAACCATATTATAAGACATTTTAGGACATTAGAAACTTAAGAAAAACATGTTAGGCTCTAGACACCCTAACTCATTTTGGGGGTCTTACAATATCCCCACTTGGAAACATTCGTCCTCGAATGACACTTAGAACATTTCAATCGCAACAAGGACTTCAATGCATCATAGAGCAGTTTATCATTTTCATAACATAAGCACATGGAAGTTAATGCACCAAACTTAAAAGGAACACTACTTCACATCATTTAGCACTCAATGCACATAATCAAGCAAAACATCAATTTACTCACTCTTTAATGCATCAATTACAAGGCTCTTATCATGTTCATAGGAGGAACACCCTTCTCCTAATCATAACATGGTCATTACATTCCATTTTATTAAGAGTTCATCATGAACCCTTCTTTTAATCATACTAAGGCAGATTACAACAATACTCAAAAGTAAGTAGGCACTCGTACCTCCATGCACATAGACTTGAGTTAATTAAATCAACAAGGGCCTTTATTAGTTAGACCTAGTGCCATGAAGGTCACACTCAACCATACCATGCTCAGTAGTGTCCATGGAGGAATGTCCTTCTCCTCAACACACTTACATGTATCATGAGTTCAGACCCAAGCAATTGCACAAACATCACCTTTACTGTAACATTAGAATTTCTCAACTTTAAACCAAGGCATGCTCATATTTTCTTCCTAGTGAAGTCTGATTGGGGATAAATTGCCTAGGAAATGAAGTTTAGAATACCTTGCTTGACTTACTGTAAATTCCTTCTAAATGGTAATCACTTTTAAGTGATGAAAAATGAAGGGTGTTAACTTAAGATCCTCTTAAGGTTGGGTTAAGTTTCTCTTAATTGGGTTTACCCTAAGTGGGGGATGGTGATGAAATAGTAAGGTTATAGGTATTGTCTACCTTGCCCTTCTATTTTTGCTTGATCTTGAATTTAATAAAGTCTTGATGAGCTTGTTCATGAATAGAGTCTTGCATAAAGTATGAATTGCATGAACTTTATAGGTTTGGTATGTATTGATTGACATTACCTTAAAGATATAATGAATATTCCAATGTGCTTGAATGGAAATTTTGATTAAATACATGTTTTCTCATGAGTATTGTACATCCTAACATGCTAATGGTACACTTGACTTCATGAGATAAAGTGGGAAACTTGGTTTTAGTCACTTGTGATATGTAAGGTTTAGCCTTATAATGAAAAGTTGAGTCTCTTGAAAATGAAATAAGTGGAGTCTCTTGAAAACTATGTGACTTGTATGGTTGGGAAAGCATGATTGTAGGCTCACTTTTGAAAAGTGAAAGCATGTTTAGCTTAGTATTCATGTGAGTGCTTATGATTTGTGTTATTTTTCCAAATGATGTTTACTGTAAAGACCAATGTTATGCTAGAAATTGAGATTTTGTGAAATGGCTTCCTAATTGTTGTGATGTATTTGGTGTGACTTACCATTTATGTTAGGTCATCTCATTCATCCACATAAGGTTTTCATACAATACAATAGCAACAAAGGTCATACAATATTAGGGGAAAACATCAGGAGACTTAGCCATAAAATTTCTTCTTTTCCCTAGAACATTACAGTAAGGTGACTTCTAGGTCACTAAAACCCACATCATCACCCTACCAAGTCATGCATACCACCCTTACACTTAGGATCAAGTATATACAAAGGACTCCAATCCATACTAGGTAATCATGAATGTTCACTCATCCCAACTAAGGCGACATTTGAAACATTATGCATATATTCAAAGGGACATATTGAACACCTTTAAGCATATTTCTTAAGGTAGCATGCTTCCATAGGTAGTCACTACACATTTCAAGATCAAATCATAATATTAAGCTACCAACATATAAAACCATATAGTAACACATCATTCCAAAAGAACTCGTGTCAACCATAACAACTTCTAGCATGCTTTAACCATATTATGACACACATTCTTCAACACAACATGCTATTTCACATAAGTCTCATACATAGCCATAAATGGCATCATATCATCAAAATATGTCAAAATTCACCTTCAAACATACTCATTCAACCATAAAACCAAGTTAAGCATTAACTCACCTTTTCTCCCTCAAGCATAGAGATACAATCTCATCCAAGCAATCACATCTAAAGGACCATCGGACAAGAAAACATAAGAGAGAGATCTTATAGAGTTATGTTCTATGGCACGATATGAGAATGATGAAGAAGGGAAACTCTATCGTCCTATAGCCTCTCGTACCATTTGATGTGTCGCGACTCACCACCAATGCTACGAGACTCTACTAGACGTGGCAGTATGAGACTATTAGAACCTAAAACCACTTTATAAACCTCATGCTCTGATACCACGTTTGTCACATCCGGGGAGCACCCCCTAGAAGTAACATGGCGTACTTGACCTCTCGGAGGTCTTATATAAGCCCATAGTTATCATTCTTCGAATTGACATAGTAAATTTAGCGAAAAATTAAAAACTTTTCTTAGCATATCATATGCTAGAAACTTCATCTCATGTATAGATAAAACATAAGTAATAATACATATATAGACCTTAAGTCTCTTTACCATCTTAGACTCAACAACATTAGAGTACATTAGGGACACGTCCCATAAGACATATAACATAACTATACAACATTTAAAGACTTTACATTAAAGACATAAGTAGGAGATCCTTGAACTTTAAGGATTCCTTTCATTGAGCTTGGGAATCATCTATCAAGCTCTTCACCATTCAAGACATCCTTTAAGCATCCATAACCTACACTTTGTGTAAAAAGTAGAGAAGAATGGGATTAGCACAAGAATGTACTAAGTATGGCTATCATGCAAAAACATGCATTTAAAAGGGACATTTTCTTTGAAATCATACTTCATGCCATTTTAAGTAAATCATCATAAAACTTTTATCAATATCATTTATATCAATCACATACTTCATATAATCATATTCAAAGGCCAAACATCATAGAAAATTCCATATAGAATTTAAGTCCCATTTGAGGTCACTTTACAGTGAGCTCATTCTCCTTAACAGTGAACTTCCCTTTTTCATTCATAACTAATCCTTTAGTGATACTTGGTAAAATGCATCACCTTAGGACCACAAGGAAAACCATACATATAACCTACATGAAGCAACACATACCATCATAGGAGTATAGTACAACATATATATATTTAGGCCAAGACTAAAAGGGCATTACAGTGAACTCCTAGCCATTATGCACATATACTTATTTTATTTCACATAGAACCTTATAAGACCTAACTCAAGCCCCCAAATCTAAGTCTATTAGTGCAATGTACATGTAAGGCCCCATAACCTCACACATACTTAATAAACCTATCATGAGACCACAAGCCTTTACATCCAAGTCATTCATCAACATAGTGAGAGAAAACACTTCATTTATGTCAAGCAAGACCTTCATCATATGGTCAATAAGATCAACATCATGCATATAGACTTATACCATGCGCACCATTATAACAAGTAGACCAATACTACAAAGTCATGCATACATAACATATACATAGTGACATGCATTAGAACACCTTCTTAAGACTTCCTAAGGAGCTACTTGTGCAATGTCTAGATGGGTTCATTACTTCCACCTATCCTAAGTAACTTACCTTAAGTCCTCCTAGTTAGGGTCCTATTCATTACTTCCATTGTCCATTTTACTTTAGGGAAACTATAGCCTTAACCGACACTAAGACCATGGGTGCTAAACATGGAATTTGGTGTTGTAGAGCCTTACACCAAGGGAAGATGTTCCTACCTAGACAAGGTAGAACATTAACACATGCTAGAATATTAGGTGATATCACTTGCTAGATCCTATGTGGCAAGCATAGTTTATGGAACTTGGGGTTATCATGGAAACACCACTCTACACCCATTTTGGGTCATGAGGCTATCCACCCCGTGAGGATCGTAGTGAACCCTACCTCCCCTATTTGGGAAAGTGTCACTCCCTCACATGAGGACCGTAGTGAACCCTACCTTCCCTATGTTGGAAAGTGTCACCCCCTCATCTACAAGTTCACTCGGTGCTAAGCTAAGTTCCCTTTATTGAAAAAGCCTTTATTTTCATTTCTTTATAAAACATAGGTTTAGGAGAGTCATCCCCTCATATGATTAACTTATAGGTCATAGATGAAAGTTCATCAACCTAATTCATGTGAGAAACCCTTTCACATAGACATAGCATATGTATTAACACTATCTAGTTAAGGATACACTTGAGAACACCTTTCAAGGCTCCTCTATTGACTATATCATCATTCATGTGTGTGTGTGTATACATATATGTGAGCAAGCCTTTCACATAACACATTAAGACCACACATGACCATACATTCATATTCATGCACATAGAAACCAAACCTAGGAACTATCCTATCAAGGTACACATGTGCAATGCATAGACAAGGTCCCATACCCTTGCCCATACTAGTACACCTATCAAGTCATCCTATTAAGGAAATACATAACATACTTCACATACATATACTTTACATGTATAGTAGTAGACACTAGTGAATATGAGAACAACCTTTCATTAGACACTATGAACATTTACTACATTGTAAGCATGCATGAAGTGTGAGTGTGTGTGTACATTAGTCAACATGATCACATAATGGCTATCAACAACTCACTGAGGCAGCCACCCTCTTAGACCACATTACACTTTCAAGTATAGACCACACAACACAGTTTAGCATAGGAGACAATACAATCTTCATATTATACTTTAAGGCTCCAAACATTAGCTATTCACACATTCACATAGGGGTACATGGGTAGGGGTCATAAATCTTTAACACTTCATTAATGGCAGCACCTACACATGGTCTTACATAACCCTTTTACATGCTCATAACAATAGTAATTATAACCTAGATTCACAACTACAATAGAAGACTAGGCACAAGTTACACATAAGGTGATCATCATAACCACTAATTCATATAATCATCAATTTGCCTTCATGGCCATGGTCAACACATATATAGTGACATAAAGTAAACACCGCCACCATAAGTGGACCATACCACACAATGCCATACAAGGCTTCATCAACATTTCTATAGGGAAATAGAGAAGTAGAAGAATAGAGCAATTCTTACCCACCCTTTAGCCTTTGGTCATCATTGACCTTTACTATACTTTAATTAATAATTCAAGTATAGGGCAGTAGCTAAAACATAATAATCATATAAGAAGTCATGCATAAGTTACTACAAGGCCATAATACAAACTAGTACAACATATCATTAACATGTTAGAATGTAGAAGGACAGAGACCATCAACCAATTTCACTTACATGGATTATAGATCATATTTCATCAATAATATAAATCAAAGGTAGTAGCTAACCATACACTTAGTCATAACGAAATCATGCTTAAAGCACTTCAAGATCAAGCTTCCAACAGGCATTAGGCTTATTAATTCGCTAGAATAGAGAGGAATTAGCAATACTATTGATTCTCTAAGGCCTTGATCATCAATCATATTTTAACAATAATGTACATGCTAGGCAGTAGCTAAATATATCACTACATCAAAGGAATCATGCTTCATCTATCCACAATTCGAGATCACATCATATACATAGTATTATCAATCGATAGACTAAAAGAAATGATCAATTCATGTCAATCTTCCTTACTTTAATCATACGAGATTCCTATCCATAATTCAATCATGATATTAACCTAAAACAGTAGATATAACCAACTTAACATGATCGAAATCCACATTGAATCATTAAGAGGCCAATGTTACAGTGAACCATGGAAACTAGGCTAAACATGTTCAAATCTTCATACATTGATCCTCATGGATCCTTCAACATCAATTCAATGTTAATTCATGTAAATAACGGTATATATAACCACTTCAACGTAATAGAATCATAATTCAATAGACAACAAATCAAGATCACAAAGCCCAAGCAAAGACTAAATCAAGTTTGGAAGGGACATGGGTTCATCATGCATTGGAGTCAAATCACGTTAAAACCATGTATTAACTTCAATTCAGCATGCTTTAATCGTTCAAAACATTTTTAGAAAGAACACATGGAAATTGAAGAAGAAGATGTTTGATTATATTTTTCTCTTTTGAAACTTTGAGATTTACCTCTATAGATGAAAGGATAACTAGAGATGAAGATCACCATACCTTTATATTCATGAAGACCTCTAAAACTTGGTGAATAAATCATGCAATTCCAAGCTCCAAGCTGTTCTTGAGCTTCAACAACAATGGAGGCTTCTAGGTAGAAGATTTTTGGAGGGAAAGATTTCTTACGTGTGTATGGGATTGGGAATGGGAGGTTCACGTGTTTGATGACTTGTATACACCCAAAATTAGGTAAATAACTCAATTAGAGTCGGTTTAGGACATGGGGTGAATTTCATATTCACCCCTTTAATGAAACAGTACGCAGGCACAGGTTGCAGGACACCATCGACGGAGCCATCTACTGGTCGTAGGTCAGTCGACGGGCCGTGCATTGGCTTCCGTCGATTGGTACTTGGATAACTTTTGGATTGATACCTGCCCAAGATAAGTACCAATCGACGAGACCTCACCTACGGGCCTTTGGTTGACCAACTGGCCGTCGTTTGGTCCGTCGATTGACACTGCCAAGGCGGTGTCTGAGCCAGC
>JAJJBR010002896.1:7832-20593 GCA_022817965.1 Solanum lycopersicoides | reverse complement strand
TATTTTAAATTACTTTAAAAATAGTGGTTAAATATTGCTTCCACCTGGTTCGAACTCCTGGGTGGAGCAAGACTTCACTCCTAGGAGCTCACATTCGGCCTCTCTCTCAAAATTGCCTTTCATTTTATTAAAATAAATTATTATTTATATATTTAGGGTAATTCGATATTACCCTTAGGCTATTAAATACTCATTTTACACCTTAGACCCTCAAAACTTCAAATTTCTTCTTTTTAAGTCCGGTAAAGGACTCCTTCGATTAAATCTTCATTTTCGAGAGCCTTACTTGGTTGGTTCCAACCTTTCCAAGATCAACTAACTCCCAAGTTAGTTGGCTTGGTCTTAGTAAGGGTTTTGAGGTCTCTGGTTCTACGCGTATCAGTATGTGTGAACCTTTGTCTAACTCGCAGCCATTCTTGAAAACCTAAGTCTTGATCTATTCATTTTTTGTAGGGTTGTTACAATGGGAATTTAACCCGGCCAGATCCTATATTGGCAGTATAGGTTCGAAGACCAGGAGATATAAGGAGACGTATACCGCGGCAAGCCGGAAGTCCTAATCTCATGAGATTCACGTGAACTCCGCCCTTCCCGAAGAAGGCATCACGCTCATTAGCTAGTCTATCGGTGCTCAGTATAAGTTCCATTACCATTCATTCATACTTCATGGAAGCAGGCTTCCTAGTATGAGGACATCATAGCTCAATAGATGATTTCTCATCTCATCATTAGTATTAAGTGTGTTAATCTCAATACTTTTATTAGAGTGTTCATAGAGACTGGCCTCTTCATTAATTTTACACTCTCATATGTGAGTACGTTTTGGGTAACAATCTACTTAGGCTCATTTGAGATTGTTCACATATTTTACATTAGCCTCATATCATGTTGTCACCACATTCATAACATTAGCACAATTGCTCTTCATAATTTCACCCCATTTTACGTGAAAGTTCATTTCATCATATGCCATGTACTTGGCCATTTGCGTATTTCACACTCTTACTTAACCCTTCTAGGTTTCTTCGTTCTTTACATACATCTTAGGTTCACTTATTTTTAAGCGTTGCTAGACTTATGGTCTATACATACAAGCCATGAGGCTTCATCATAGTTCGTTAAGTTGACTCATATCTTCCTAAGATTATGTAGTACAAGACTTATGTATCTTTATATATGCCAAGATATCGATTTCAATTTAAGTAGGTGGCATTATTTTGAACATTTAATTCACGTATGATTTATGTATCAATACTGAAATTTGGGCAAGGGAACCCAAGTTCGAATCCCTTGGAAAATACTTACATTTTTCCATTGACTTTATTTTTTCGTCTTCATGATATTGGGACCCTAGGTCAAACCAACATCAACATTTCTTTTTAGTTCCTTTTCTCTAGAACTTCTCTCCTTGGCCGAGGGGTTGTGGGTTCGAACCCCCACAGCCCCCTCTTATTTTCCCATTTATTTTCCTTGTCCATTTCGGCTTAACCAGGAGGTTGTGGGATCAAACCCCCACAGCCTCTCTTTATTTATTTTTTCTATATTTCGCTTGGGACTTAGAGGTTGTGGGTTCGAACCCCGACAGCCTACTTATTTTCATTTTCATTTAAACGTTAACTACTTAAGTGTTGGCAGTGAGGTTGTGGGATCGAGCCCCCACAACCTCACTTTATTTTCTTTTTAATTTTTCTCTTTGTCTCCTTCTTCAGCCAAGAGGTGGTGGGTTCGAATCCCACTCCTCCCATTATTTTTATTAATTTAAAATTCCCCTCTTACTCTCTTGTTTGACCGAGAGGTTGTGGGTTCGAATCTCACACCTCTTTTTTTTTTCCATCTTTCATGTAGTGAGGTCTTGTTCAATCCCCACTGACCTCACATATTTTAAATATATTTTTAAACCTCTCAAGCTTAAGTATTCTGGCCGAAAATTCCATCACCATGTGCTGGAAATTTTATTAAATTTTCTAGCCTTTATTTAACAACATTCATACGTTCGTTTTCAGGTACTTTCATGATTCGTTTAACACATTCTTAGGTGTAGATTCATTGTTGTTTTAGCTTAAATTTTTCCACTTATGATCAGCCACCTTACACTTCATTTAACATCACAATTTACACACCTTATGCACAATAATTTCAATCATCAAACAAGCCATTTTAAGACTTCAAAACGGAGAACAACAACAAACATTTTACACATTGCAACACATCATTTTCGGTTGACATCATTGAACATGCTTTCTATTTCAAAACATAAAATCACAAGGAACATCATATTTCACACTTAGTTACCAGAAACCATACCAACAACATGATTTCTAAACTAATTTAGATTGAAATCGGAAGGAGACTAGGGACAAGGAGTTCAACATTCAAAGGGACAGCCCTAGTTTCATATGTCGACTTTTGTAGAAAGAAATTCCTCTTGGAGAAAGGATTCCAAGAGAGAAAACCCATACCTTGTTGTAGCTTTCCACACCTTCCAAGTGCTGCCAAACTCCTCCCCTAAACCTTCAACACGAACCCGTCGAGAAGATGATGCAAAGTTTTCGTTTCTTAAGTTAGCTTGCTTGCTTGTATATTTTTTTTGGTAAGTTCTTTGAGTTTAGAGAACTTTTGATTGATTTGTAATGTTTTTATCTTCTGTTTTTGCAGCCAAGAAAAATAATTTGGATGAGAGAGAGAGAGATTTAGGCTTGAGGGAGAGAGATAGTGCATCTTAAAACTAGGATAGTTGGCAAGTCTTAGTCAATTTTAAAAAAAAAAATCATTAATAAGTAAATAAATAATAAATAATAATAAAATCTGATTTTCCTTTTTACATCAGCCATTAATTATAAATTTATTAAATTAATTCACCAATAATAAAAAAAATCATATTAAATCCTTGCTCCCACCTAGGTTCGAACCCGGGTGGAGCAAGACTTCATTTCAAGTGACCAATTTTTGCTCTCTCTCCCTAAATTTCCCCTCCACTTTATTAAATAATTAATTAATTATATATTTAGGGTAATTACGATATCACCCCTAGCCTGGTAAAAGACCATTTTACCCTTAGACCCTCAAAACTTAAAATTTCTTCTTTTTAAGTCCGGTAAAGACTCCTTCGATTAAATGTTCATTTTCGAGAGCCTTACTTCGTTGGTTCCAACCTTTCCAAGTTCAACTAACTCCCCAAATTAGTTGGCTTGGTCGTAGTAAGGGTTCTGAGGTCAGGTTCTATGCGTATCAATCCGTGTGAACCTTGGTCTAATCGCAAGCATTCTTGACACCTTAAACATTTAGCTTATTCTTTTTTTAGGGTTGTTACAGTTTTTCACATGAGAATATCTTGTATAAGCTACTCCTTCTCATCAATGTTTTTTATTTGAGAATATCTTGTATAAGCTACTCCATCTCATCAATGTTATTCACCTGAGAATATCTTATACAAGTTTACTCCTTCTCATAAATGATTTTCACCTGATATTATCTTGTATAAGCTACTCCTTCTCATCATGTTTTTCACCTGGGAATATCTTGTATAAGCTACTCCTTCTCATAATTTTTTTTCACCTAAGAATATCTTTTATGAGCTACTCCTTCTCATCAATGTTTTTCACCTGAGAATATCTTGTATAAGCTACTCCTTCTCATCAATGTTTTCACTTGAGAATATCTTGTATAAGCTACTCCTTCTCATCAAGGTTTTTTACCTAAGAATATCTTGTATAAGCTACTCCTTCTCATCAATATTTTTCACCTGAGAATATCCTTTATCAGCTACACCTTCTCATCAATGTTTTTCACCTGAGAATATCTTGTATAAGTTACTCCTACTTATCAATGTTTTTCACTTGAGAATATCTTGTATAAGCTACTCCTTCTCATAAATATTTTTCACATGAGAATATCTTGTATAAGATACTTCTTCTGATCAATGTTTTTTACTTGAGAATATCTTCTATAAGCTACTCCATCGCATCAATGTTTTTCACCTGAGAATATCTTGTATAAGTTACACCTTCTCATCGATGTTTTTCACCTCAGAATATCTTGTATAAGCTACTCCTTCTCATCAATGTTTTTCACGTGAGCATATCTTCAATAAGCTACTCCTTCTCATCAACGTTTTTTACTTGAGAATATCTTGTATAAGCTACTCCTTCTCATCAATGCTTTTCACCTGAGAATATCTTGTATAAGTTACTCCTTCTTATCAATGTTTTCACCTAAGAATATCTTGTATAAGCTACTCCTTCTCATAAATGTTTTTCACATGAGAATATGTTGTATAAGCTAATACCTCTCATCAATGTTTTTACTTCAGATTATCTTGAATAAGCTACTCCATCTCATCAATGTTTTTCACATGAGAATATCTTGTATAGTCTACTCCTTCTCATCAATGTTTTTTACTTAGAATATCTTGTATAAGCTATTCCTTCTCTTTAATGTTTTTGACCTGAGAATACCTTGTATAAGCTACTCCTTCTCATCATTGTTTTTCACATGAGAATATCTAGTATAAGCTATTCTTCTCATCACTGTTTTTCACCTGAGAATATCTTGTATAAGTTACACATTATCATCGATGTTTTTCACCTGAGAATATCTTGTAGAAGTTACTCCTTCTAATCAATGTTTTTCACTTGAGAATATCTTTTATAAGATACTCCTTCTCATCAATGTTTTTCACCTTAGAATATCTTTTATAAGCTACTCATTCTCATCAATGTTTTTCACCTCAGAATATCTTGTATAATCTAATCCTTCTCATCAATGTTTTTCACATGACAATATCTTGTATAAGCTACTCCTTCTAATCAATGTTTTTTACTTGAGAATATCTTGTATAAGCTACTCCATCTCATCAATGTTATTCACCTGAGAATATCTTATATAACTACTCTTTCTCATAAATGTTTTTCACATGAGAATATCTTGTATAAGCTACTCCTTCTCATCTATGTTTTTTACTTAAGAATATCATATATAAGCTACTCCTTCTCATCAATATTTTTCACCTGAGAATATCCTTTATCAGCTACACCTTCTCATCAATGTTTTTCACCTCAGAATATCTTGTATAAGTTACTCCTTCTTATTAAAGTTTTTCACCTGAGAATATCTTGTAGAAGTTACTCCTTCTAATCAATGTTTTTCACCTTAGAATATCTTTTATAAGCTACTCCTTCCCATCAATGTTTTTCACCTCAGAATATCTTGTATAATCTAATCCTTCTCATCAATGTTTTTCACATTAGGATATCTTGTATAAGCTACTCCTTCACATCAAAATTTTTTACTTGTGAATATCTTGTATATGATACTACATCTCATCAATGTTACTCACCTGAGAATATCTTATATAAGCTACTACTTCTCATAAATGATTTTCACATGAGATTATCTTGTATAAGCTACTCCATCTCATCAATGTTTTTCACCTGAGAATACCTTGTATAAGCTACTCCTTCTCATCATTGTTTTTCACCTGAGTTTATCTTTTATGAGCTACTCCTTCTCATCAATGTTTTTCACCTGAGAATATCCTGTATCAGCTTCTCCTTCTCATAAATTTTTTTCACTTAAGAATATCTTGTATAAGCTACTCCTTATCATCAACGTTTTTCACCTGAGAATATCTTGTATAAGCTACTCCTTCTCATCAAGGTTTTTTACCTGAGAATATCTTGTATAAGCTACTCCTTCTCATCAATATTTTTCACTTGAGAATATCCTTTATAAGCTACTCCTTCTCATCAATGTTTTTCACCTGAGAATATCTTGTATAAGTTACTCCTTCTTATCAATGTTTTTCACCTAAGAATATCTTGTATAAGCTACTCCTTCTCATAAATGTTTTTCACATGAGAATATCTTGTATAAGCTACTCCTTCTCATCAATGTTTTTTACCTTAGAATATCTTGTATAAGTTATTCCTTCTCTTTAATGTTTTTCACCTAAGAATACCTTGTATAAGCTACTCCTTCTAATCATTGTTTTTCACCTGAGAATATCTAGTATCAACTACTCCTTATAATCACTGTTTTTACCTGAGAATATCTTGTATAAGTTACACCTTCTCATCGATGTTTTTCACCTGAGAATATCTTGTAGAAGTTACTCCTTCTAATCAATGTTTTTCACCTGAGAATATCCTTTATCAGCTACTCCTTCTCATCAATGTTTTTCACCTGAGAATATCTTGTATAAGTTACTCCTTCTTATTAAGTTTTTCAAATGAGAAATCTTGTAGAAGTTACTCCTTCTAATCAATGTTTTTCACCTTAGAATATCTTTTATAAGCTACTCCTTCTCATCAATGTTTTTCACCTCAGAATATCTTGTATAATCTAATCCTTCTCATCAATGTTTTTCACATTAGAATATCTTGTATAAGCTACTCCTTCTCATCAATGTTTTTTACTTGTGAATATCTTGTATATGATACTACATCTCATCAATGTTATTCACCTGAGAATATCTTATATAAGCTACTACTTCTCATAAATGTTTTTCACCTCAGATTATCTTGTATAAGCTACTACATCTCATCAATGTTTTTCACCTGAGAATATCTTGTATAAGCTACTCCTTCTCATAAAAAATTTTCACCTAAGTATATCTTTTATGAGCTACTCCTTCTCATCAATGTTTTTCACCTGAGAATATCCTGTATCAGCTACTCCTTCTCATAAATTTTTTTCACTTGAGAATATCTTGTATAAGCTACTCCTTATCATCAACGTTTTTCACCTAAGAATATCTTGTATAAGCTACTCCTACTCATCATATTTTTCACTGAGAATATCCTTTATCAGCTACTCCTTCTCATCAATGTTTTTCACCTGAGAATATCTTGTATAAGTTACTCCTTCTTATCAATGTTTTTCACCTAAGAATATCTTGTATAAGCTACTCCTTCTCATAAATGTTTTTCACATGAGAATATCTTGTATAAGCTACTCGTTCTCATCAATGTTTTTTACTTGAGATTTTCTTGTATAGGAAACTCCATCTCATCAATGTTTTTCACATGAGAATATCTTGTATAATCAACTCCTTCTCATCAATGTTTTTCACCTTAGAATATCTTGTATAAGTTATTCCTTCTCTTTAATGTTTTTCACCTAATAATACCTTGTATAAGCTACTCCTTCTCATCATTGTTTTTCACCTGAGAATATCTTGTATCAGCTACTCCTTCTAATCACTGTTTTTCACCTGAGAATATCTTGTATAAGTTACACCTTCTCATCGATGTTTTTCACTTGAGATTATCTTGTAGAAGTTACTCCTTCTAATAAATGTTTTTCACGTGAGAATATCTTGTATAAGCAACTCCTTCTCATCAATGTTTTTCACCTTAGAATATCTTTTATAAGCTACTCCTTCTCTCCAATGTTTTTCACCTCAGAATATCTTGTATAATATAATCCTTCTCAACAATGTTTTTCACATGAGAATATCTTGTATAAGCTACTCTTTCTTATTAATGTTTTTTACTTGAGAATATCTTGTATAAGCTACTCCATCTCATCAATGTTATTCACCTGAGAATATCTTATATAAGTTACTCCTTCTCATAAATGATTTTCACCTGATATTATCTTGTATAATCTACTCCTTCTCATCAATGTTTTCACCTGGGAATACTTGTATAAGCTACTCCTTCTCATAAATGTTTTTCACCTAAAAATATCTTTTATGAGCTACTCCTTCTCATCAATGTTTTTCACCTGAGAATATCCTGTATCAGCTACTCCTTCTCATCAATGTTTTTCACTTGAGAATATCTTGTATAAGCTACTCCATCTCATCAATATTTTTCACCTGAGAATATCTTGTATAATATAATCCTTCTCAACAATGTTTTTCACATTAGAATATCTTGTATAAGCTACTCCTTCTTATTAATGTTTTTACTTGAGAATATCTTGTATAAGTTACTCCTTCTCATAAATGATTTTCACCTGATATTATCTTGTATAAGCTACTCCTTCTCATCAATGTTTTCACCTGGGAATATCTTGTATAAGCTACTCCTTCTCATAAATTTTTTTCACCTAAGAATATCTTTTATGAGCTACTCCTTCTCATCAATGTTTTTCACCTGAGAATATCCTGTATCAGCTACTCCTTCTCATCAATGTTTTTCACTTGAGAATATCTTGTATAAGTTACTCCTTCTTAGCATTTCTTTTTACCTAAGAATATCTTGTATAAGCTACTCCTTCTCATAAATGTTTTTCACATGAGAATATCTTGTATAATCAACTCCTTCTCATCAATGTTTTTCACCTTAGAATATCTTGTATAAGTTATTCCTTCTCTTTAATGTTTTTCACCTAAGAATACCTTGTATAAGCTACTCCTTCTCATCATTGTTTTTCACCTGAGAATATCTTGTATCAGCTACTCCTTCTAATCACTGTTTTTCACCTGAGAATATCTTGTATAAGTTACACCTTCTCATCGATGTTTTTCACTTGAGATTATCTTGTAGAAGTTACTCCTTCTAATAAATGTTTTTCACGTGAGAATATCTTGTATAAGCAACTCCTTCTCATCAATGTTTTTCACCTTAGAATATCTTTTATAAGCTACTCCTTCTCTTCAATGTTTTTCACCTCAGAATATCTTGTATAATATAATCCTTCTCAACAATGTTTTTCACATGAGAATATCTTGTATAAGCTACTCTTTCTTATTAATGTTTTTTACTTGAGAATATCTTGTATAAGCTACTCCATCTCATCAATGTTATTCACCTGAGAATATCTTATATAAGCTACTCCTTCTCATAAATGATTTTCACCTGATATTATCTTGTATAATCTACTCCTTCTCATCAATGTTTTCACCTGGGAATACTTGTATAAGCTACTCCTTCTCATAAATTTTTTTCACCTAAGAATATCTTTTATGAGCTACTCCTTCTCATCAATGTTTTTCACCTGAGAATATCCTGTATCAGCTACTCCTTCTCATCAATGTTTTTCACTTGAGAATATCTTGTATAAGCTACTCCTTATCATCAACGTTTTTCACCTTAGAATATCTTGTATAAGCTACTCCTTCTCATCAAGGTTATTTACCTGAGAATATCTTGTATAATATAATCCTTCTCAACAATGTTTTTCACATGAGAATATCTTGTATAAGCTACTCCTTCTTATTAATGTTTTTTACTTGAGAATATCTTGTATAAGTTACTCCTTCTCATAAATGATTTTCACCTGATATTATCTTGTATAAGCTACTCCTTCTCATCAATGTTTTCACCTGGGAATATCTTCTATAAGCTACTCCTTCTCATAAATTTTTTTCACCTAAGAATATCTTTTATGAGCTACTCCTTCTGATCAATGTTTTTCACCTGAGAATATCCTGTATCAGCTACTCCTTCTCATCAATGTTTTTCACTTGAGAATATCTTGTATAAGCTACTCCTTATCATCAACGTTTTTCACCTTAGAATATCTTGTATAAGCTACTCCTTCTCATCAAGGTTATTTACCTGAGAATATCTTGTATAAGCTACTCCTTCTCATCAATATTTTTCACCTGAGAATATCCTTTATCAGCTACACCCTCTCATCAATGTTTTTCACCTGAGAATAACTAGAATAAGCTACTCCTTCTCATCAACGTTTTTTACCTGCGAATATCTTGTATAAGCTACTCCTTCTCATCAATGCTTTTCACCTGAGAATATCTTGTATAAGTTACTCCTTCTTAGCAATGTTTTTTACCTAAGAATATCTTGTATAAGCTACTCCTTCTCATAAATGTTTTTCACATGAGAATATCTTGTATAAGCTACTCCTTCTCATCAATGTTTTATACTTGAGAATATCTTGTATAAGCTACTCCATCTCATCAATATTTTTCACCTGAGAATATCTTGTATAATCTACTCCTTCTCATCAATGTTTTTTACCTTAAAATATATTGTATAAGCTATTCCTTCTCTTTAATGTTTTTCACTTGAGAATACCTTGTATAAACTACTCCTTCTCATCATTGTTTTTCACCTAAGAATAACGTGTATAAGGTACTCCTTCTCATCACTATTTTTCACTAGAGAATATCTTGTATAAGTTACACCTTCTCATCGATGTTTTCACCTGAGAATATCTTGTAGAATTTACTCCTTCTAATCAATGTTTTTCACCTGAGAATATCTTGTATAAGCTACTCCTTCTCATCAATGTTTTTCACCTTAGAATAGCTTTATAAGCTACTCCTTCTCATCAATGTTTTTCACCTCAGAATATCTTGTATAATCTTATCCTTCTCATCAATGTTTTTCACATAAGAATATCTTGTATAAGCTACTCCTTCTCATCAATGTTTTTTACTTTATAATATCTTGTATAAGCTACTCCATCTCATGAATGTTATTTACCTGAGAATATCTTATATAAGCTATTCCTTCTTATAAATGATTTTCACCTGATATTATCTTGTATAAGATACTCCTTCTAATAAATTTGTTTCACCTAAGAATATCTTTTATGAGCTACTCCTTCTCATCAATGTTTACCACCAGAGAATATCTTGTATAAGTTACTCCTTCTTATCAATGTTTTTCACCTAAGAATATCTTTTATGAGCTACTCCTTCTCATCAATGTTTTTCACCTGAGAATATCCTGTATCGCTACTCCTTCTCATCAATGTTTTTCACTTGAGAATATCTTGTATAAGCTACTCCTTATCATCAACGTTTTTCACCTTAGAATATCTTGTATAAGCTACTCCTTCTCATCAAGGTTATTTACCTAAGAATATCTTGTATAAGCTACTCCTTTTCATCAATATTTTTCACATGAGAATATCCTTTATCAGCTACACCTCTCATCAATGTTTTTCACCTGAGAATAACTAGAATAAGCTAGTCCTTCTCATCAACATTTTTTACCTCCGAATATCTTGTATAAGCTACTCCTTCTCATCAATGCTTTTCACCTGAGAATATCTTGTATAAGTTACTCCTTCTTAGCAATGTTTTTTACCTAATAATATCTTGTATAAGCTACTCCTTCTCATAAATGTTTTTCACATGAGAATATCTTGTATAAGCTACTCCTTCTCATAAATTTTTTTCACCTAAGAATATCTTTTATGAGCTACTCCTTCTCATCAATGTTTTTCACCTGAGAATATGCTGTATCAGCTACTCCTTCTCATCAATGTTTTTCACTTGAAAATATCTTGTATAAGCTACTCCTTATCATCAACGTTTTTCACCTTAGAATATCTTGTATAAGCTACTCCTTCTCATCAAGGTTATTTACCTGCGAATATCTTGTATAAGCTACTCCTTCTCATCAATGCTTTTCACCTAAAAATAACTTGTATAAGTTACTCCTTCTTGCAATGTTTTTACCTAAGAATATCTTGTATAAGCTACTCCTTCTCATAAATGTTTTTCACATAAGAATATCTTGTATAAGCTACTCCTTCTCATCAATGTTTTATACTTGAGAATATCTTGTACAAGCTACTCCATCTCATCAATATTTTTCACCTGAGAATATCTTGTATAATCTACTCCTTCTCATCAATGTTTTATACCTTAGAATATATTGTATAAGCTATTCCTTCTCTTTAATGTTTTTCACCTGAGAATACCTTGTATAAACTACTCCTTCTCATCATTGTTTTTCACCTAAGAATAACTTGTATAAGCTACTCCTTCTCATCACTATTTTTCACTTGAGAATATCTTGTATAAGTTACACCTTCTCATCGATGTTTTTCACCTGAGAATATCTTGTAGAATTTACTCCTTCTAATCAATGTTTTTCACCTGAGAGTATCTTGTATAAGCTACTCCTTCTCATCAATGTTTTTCACCTTAGAATATCTTTTATAAGCTACTCCTTCTCATCAATGTTTTTCACCTCAGAATATCTTGTATAATCTAATCCTTCTCATCAATGTTTTTCACATAAGAATATCTTGTATAAGCTACTCCTTCTCATCAATGTTTTTTACTTTAGAATATCTTGTATAAGCTACTCCATCTCATGAATGTTATTTACCTGAGAATATCTTATATAAGCTATTCCTTCTTATAAATGATTTTCACCTGATATTATCTTGTATAAGATACTCCTTCTCATAAATTTGTTTCACCTAAGAATATCTTTTATGAGCTACTCCTTCTCATCAATGTTTATCACCTGAGAATATCTTGTATAAGTTACTCCTTCTTATCAATGTTTTTCACCTAAGAATATCTTGAATAAGCTACTCCTTCTCATAAATGTTTTTCACATGAGAATATCTTTCATAAACTACTCCTTCTCATCAATGTTTTTCACTTGAGAATATCTTGTATAAACTACTCCTTATCATCAATGTTTTTTACCTGAGAATATCTTGTATAAGCTACTAATTCTCATCAAGGTTTTTTACCAGAGAATATCTTGTATAAGCTACTCCTTCTCATCAATATTTTTCACCTGAGAATATGCTTTATCAGCTACTCCTTCTCATCAATGTTTTTCACCTAAGAATATCTTGTATAAGTACTACTTCTTATCAATGTTTTTCACCTAAGAGTATCTTGTATAAGCTACTCCTTCTCATAAATGTTTTTCACATGAAAATATCTTGTATAAGCTACTCCTTCTCATCAATATTTTTACCTGAGATTATCTTGTATAAGCTACTCCATCTCATCAATGTTTTTCACCTGAGAATATCTTGTATAAGCTACATCCTTCTCATCAATGTTTTTCACGTGAGCATATCTTGAATAA
>JAJJBR010002895.1:133871-157473 GCA_022817965.1 Solanum lycopersicoides | reverse complement strand
CTAAACAATAGATATTACACATTAAATCCTAAACCCTAAACCCAAAAACTAAAAAAATCCAAAACCTTAACCCTAACCTAACCTTAATCCTAACCCTAACCATAAACCGGAAAACCTAAACCCAAAAAATACAAAATCCAAACATTAAATACTAAACATAGATTTTAAACTTGAAATGCTAACTCTGATCCATAAAACCTAAAAAAAACCTAGATCCTAACCCTAAACCCTAAACCCTATGTCCAAAATACGAAAACCCAAAAATTAATCACTAAACATAAATTATAAACCTAAAATCCTAAACACAAACTCTATAATCTGAAAAAACGTCAACCCTAACCCTAACCTTAACCCTAGCCCTAACCCTAACCTTAACCCTAACCCTAACCCTAAACCATTAACCCAAAAACCCCAAGCCTACCAAAACTCACACATTAAACACTAAACAATTGATTTAATCAAAAAATCCTAAACCCAAAACCTAAAACCTTAAAAAAACTAAAACCCTAACCCTAACCCTATCCTTAACCCTAACCCTAAACCCAAAGCCCAAATACCAAAATCCAAACATTAAACACTAAACCATTGATATTAAACCTTAAATCCTAACCGTAAAAACCAAAAATCTAAGAAAAAAACCAAAACCTTAAGCCTAACCTTAACCCTAATCCTAACACTAAACCATATACCCAAAATCCTAAGCCCAAAATACAAAAACCAAACACTAAATACTAAACCTTGATTCTATACCTTAAATACTAATCCCTGAACCATAAAACCTAAAAAAAACCTACACCCTAACTCTTACCCTAACCCTAACCCTAAACCTAACCCTAAGTCCAAAATACGAAAACCCAAACATTAAACACTAAACCATAGATTTTAAACGTTAAATCCTAAACCATAAACTCTAAAACCTAAAAAAAACTAACCCTAACCCTAACCCTAACTCAAAACCCTAACCCTAACCTTAACCCTAACTACTAACACTAAACCATTAACCCTACACCCCAAGCCCAAAATACCAAAATTCAAACATTAAACACTAAACCATAGATTTTAAGCAAAAAATCTAAACCCCTAACCTAAAACTTACAAAAAACTAAACCCTAACCCTAAACATATTACTAACACGAACCCTAACACTAACCCTATTGCTAAACCAAAGTCCAAAAATACCAAAACCCTAACATTAAACATAAACCATAGATATTACAACTCAAATCCTTAACTCAAACCTTAAAACCTAAAAAAACAACCTAAAACCTAAACCTAACCCTAACATTAGCCTAACGCTAACCCTACCGTAATCCCTAAATCCCAAGCCCAAAATACCAAAAACGAAACATTAAACACTAAATCATTCATATAAACTTGAAATCCTAAACACTAAGCCCATAACCTAAAAAACAAAACCCTAAACCAAACCTTAACACTAACACTAACCCTAAACCATAAACCTCAAACTCTAAGCCCAAAATACCAAAACCCAAATATTAAATACGAACCACAGATTTAAAACCTCAAATGCTAAATACTGAACCTTAAAATCTATAAAAAGAACTACACCCTAACCCTAATCTTAATCCTAACCCTAACCCTAACCCTAAATCCTAAACCCTAAACCTAAACCCTTAGTCAAAAAAAGTAAAAAAAAACAATGTCCAATATACGAAAACCCAAACATTAAACAGTAAACCCTAAACACTAAATCTTAAAACCTAAAAAACCTAAACCCTAACCTAACCCTAACCCTAACCTAAACAAATAACCCAAAACCCAAGCCCAAAATACCAAACCAAAACATTAAACACTAAACCATAGATTTTAAACCAAAAATACTAAACCCAAAACCTAAACTTCAAAAACCGTTAAACCCTAACCCTAACTCCATCCCTAACACGAAACATAACCCTAACCCTATCTTTAACCCAAATCCCAAATAGCAAAACCCTACATTAAACACTAAACCATAGATATTATAACTCAAATCTTTAACCCCAAACCCTAAAACCTAAAATACAACCAAAACCCTAACCCTAACCCTAACCCTACCATAAACCCTAAGCTCAAGCCCAAATACAAAAACAAAACATTAAACCACTAAACCATTGATATTAAACCTCAAATCCTAAACACTAAAACCAAAAACCTAAAAAAAACAAAATCACAACTCAAATCTTAACCCTAACCCTAACCCTAACCCTAAACCATAAACCTAAAAATTTAAGCCCAAAATACCATTGCTTCCCCATTTCGCAATTTTTCTCTCTCTCTCTAACTTATCTCTCTAAACATACGTGCTCCTAAAGACTGAAAAAAACACTGTTTCAACGGCTAGTTAAGGCTAGCATACATGACGCGTGACTCGCCGGACGGACTTCCCCGTCCACCAGAAAAACACCAAAAGGGCCGCCCAACCAAGACGAACACAACCCAACAAGAATCGCCCTCTAATTTATCCCACAACTCTGTGAATTCGCGAAACACTGAAGCGTTGAACATTGCATCTTCTCATAAGGAATTAGCATGGAGTCGCGAAATTATTTCCTCAGATCAAATCTGGCTTAATCAAGTTTCAAGGGGTACAGAGATCGATTATAGGCAACAAGAGATACGTAATACTAAAAAATCAAGTGATTCCATAATGCCAATTGAAAAATATGAAGACGCGTTTTTTGTGAAAATCATAGAAAAATCGCCAGACATTCGCTATCAATTTTGAACTGCTTCCAAGAATATTCATGGCGAGTTAAACACTAGGGATTACACCCCTGATGAAGGGGTACATCTCACAACAATTTTAACTAGAATTGATAATCCAATCACCGACAACGAGTTTTTCGATGTACGAACTATTGAACCAAAAAAAACCAAGGAAGGTGACACTAATGGGGCCAATCCTATGGAGCCTGAGAATCATCTTACCAACATTTAAGCTCATCTAGCTTAGGAATAATCTCAAAATGGAACTCAGGTGAATCAAGGAATAACTTCAAGCAGTCAAGGAAAGGAACAAATTGATGTAGGAAGTTCTTCACACTTCTCATGTGGTGCCAAACCAGTGGAAGTAGCACCAAGCAATGATTTAACTCCAATAACATGTAAAGTCAATGATCTTCTAAGCAATTCGCAGAACAAAGCCCAAGAACTTCATTCATCCGATTCAGTGATGCAGAACATGACTCCAAATGAGAAAATCATCACAATGGTATGTCTTCACCTCCTATTCCTAATTTTAAGCATAATCATAATAATCATAATGTTGGCCATGAGCATGTCAATGCCATGTGAAAAATAGCTAGAGTTATTAGTGATCAGGTACATGGACAAAGTTTCAACAATGCTGCACAACAACCTAATCAAAACCAAGGAATTATTAAGGAGAAGTTGAAACAGGTTCAACAGATCAGTCCCAATAAGGGGGTTGAGCAAAACAGTTACGATAAAGACTTTCCAAAAATATCTAGCAACTTCGATAAACCCATTGTGCCTCCTCAAAAAACATGCAAAACAATCTACTCATAAAGCCAAATGAAACTACTAACCCCAATGTTACTCAATCCAATTCCCAGGAAAAAGTAAGTGAACCTGCTCCTTATACAGTTGTCCAAACATTGGCTGCGAGACTTAGACACATCCATGATGCTCAAACCACCAACATTATGATAAATTCACCTAAGCAAAGAAGAATATAGTGGTGCCCGACTGTGATCTATGACATGCATGACTATATGCACAGCCTTACTGTGGACTGCAAATACACCTTGGTGGGGAAATTCAGTAATACTATGCCTAAGATGGAGCTAATTAGAAATAGCTTCATTCATTAGACTCAACTAAGTGTGTGTGTGGGGTGTTCAATATTGCACATTACAACTCAAAACATGTGTTTATTGAACTACAAAATGAATTGGACTATAACATAGTATGGACACAATAGAGAATGTCCATTGAGGGCAAACTAATGAGGATACAAGCATGGACTCTAATAGTTCCAGTTTGGGTGTTATTACCAGGTTTACCTTGGCACTGTTTTAAGAAATCTTTTCTTACTTTTTTGCTTGAAACTATTTGTAAAGTCCTATATCTATACATAGCTTCCATAAAAAGATCCAGGGGCAGGTATGGCAAAAGTTAAAGTGCACGTGGATTTAACCAAACCTAGGCCTAGACATGTGTGGATTGGACTTAATGATGATGACTTCACAATAGAGGTGGAATATGAAAATCTACCCCATTATTGTGAATACTGTTGACATGAAGGTCATGATATAGAAGAGTGCAAATCAAAAATAAGGAATGATGATTACAAACACACGAAGGAACAAGAAAATGAAAAGAAAAACAAAAATAAGGAAAACCAAAGCAAGAAAGGTAATGCAAGCACTCAAGACAAACCACCATAATCAGGCCAACAACAGCAACACAATAACATGGAACGGAACAAACAAAAACAACCAGAGAAGCAAAAAGAAGTGTAATGGCAAACACAACGAATGAGAGCTCACAAATAATAAGAGGAAGGAACTCAAAAGACAACATGGAAGCCAACTTCAATACAGAATCACACAGCACAAGGAAAATCATAACCAGTATCTCAACAGACAGGTAATCCCTCTATTTCTCAACATAATGCTTTCACTAACTTGAATGTGCAGGAAATATACAACATAACAGATGAGGAATCTGATAACAAAGAACAACAAGCAGTACAAACAAAGAAAAATAACAATACTACAGGAAACTACTATAAAAATACAGGAAGGTGAGAGCAAGGCAAAAACCTCAGGTATCATATCTATAAGACCCAACTCCAATAGACCTGCTATATCTATTATTGAAAATGTTGAAGTTGAAGGAGGGATAGATGGGGAAGTCAAGAGAACCATACTAATTTGAAGGATGGGGTAACCAAAGGGGGGAGTTTGCTTCATGTTTTGCATGAGGGGGTTAACACAGACCAAAACCCAGACCTTAGAGCCACTAATAGCATAAACAACCAGCGACAACAGTTGAAACAACAGCAAGTTCAGCAGCCTAGACAAACAGAAGGTAAAAGACAGCATAACACTGAAAAAAGCAAGGAAAACCATCAAAAAGAGAATGGAACTAATGATAAAAATAACAAGTTTTCCATGACAAAATATATGGGGAACAAGGCAAGTACTATTAATCCAGAAAGCACCCCCAAGAGCAAAAATAAACCTAGCAAACAAAAGAGGGATGCAGCCAAAACGAGACAGAGTAAACAACAGGAAAGTGAACATGAAATGAGAAGGAAAGGAAGGATGAACCATGCACCAAGTTTATTATGGTAAATGACAATCAGGGGTTGGATATTCTTCCTTTACAATCTCAATATATGACACCTTCAACTACAGATCCTCCTGATTATAGAAAACAGTTTTGTCAAGTCAACACAGCTCCTCTTATAAATGAATATGAAGTTGACAATTCTGAAGATGAACTTGAGAATGACAACCAACCATTACAAGATCATGATGATGATGAGACTAGTGAAGCCCTAATCAATGCTTTTAGTCCTCATAATGATCAGGTTCTTGAGGATGAGATACAAACAGGTAACACAAAAGTAGGGTTTATCACCAAGAGGGTTTCAACATGATAGATTTCACTTCAAGAATCAAGATTTCAACACTGTCACTGCAGGCAGACCAAATACTAGACTCTTTTACTCTAGATCATCTCAATGATTAGTAAAATCATATGGAATGTGAGAGGGATCAACACTCAAGGGGTGTTGGGAAGACTCAAAATGCTTAGGAAAATTCATCAATTGTCTATCATTACTATTCTTGAACCATTCATAGATAGTGTTCATGTTAAAAGTTTTAAAGTTCGTATAAATATGAAAAATGCTACAAGTAACTGTAATGGTAAAATTTGGGTTTTTTGGAATAGTGATATTGACTGCCCCATCCTTGATGAAGATGAACAAAAAATCACTTGTGATATGAAACACAATGAATTTCAGTGTCAGTTTATTACTACCTTTGTTTATGCAAAATGCAAGGATCACCCTAGAAGGTTACTATGGGATAAAATGTTACATCAAGCTACTATTGATAACAAACCTTGGTTCTCTGTGGGTGATTTCAATGTTATAACTACTATTGATGAAAACTTAGGAGGGGTACCTTATAATATGAGGAAGAGCGTAGAGTCATAGCTGTCATTGAAGCCTATGGTCTGATGGACATTGGTTTCAGTGGTCACAAGTTTACGTGGTCCAACAAAATGGGTATCAATCACAAAATTTGGAAGAGGTTAGACAGGGCACTTGTAAATGATTCTTGTCCATAAATGATGCCTCAAACTACTATCACTCACTTGTCTGCTACTGGTTCTGACCAATGCCCTCTCCTCATGGAAATGGTAGCAATAGAGGCTGAACATATTGTCATGACCCGATACCCCACCTAGAAGTTAGGGCACAATCTCGGATGTGGCACGGTGTATTCGACCTCTCGGAGGTCTCATACAAGCCTATCATATAATTCATTGCATGTACATAATGAAAAGTAGTGCGGAATTAAAACTTTGCATTAAAACAATAGCATAGTCTTAAAAATATTTCATATATGTAGTAATAGGAAATGCTAAGTTTCATATCATCATTTTAAGACACGATAATACTTGGGACACTGCCCATACGAATTTGAAAACATACTACTCTATAGTCTATTACAATACTTCATAAACGAAAACATAAAATGACATATATGCCCTAGACTCAAGTGAGGACATACTTCAACTTCTTCTTGAACGATCTCCTAGTCCAAGTCTTCTTCCCAAGCTCTTCACCTACCAAGAACTATATAGATAGAAATAAAGCATAGAATTAGTACAACCACATGTACTAAGTATGGCTTATGCATAAAGATCATGAAAATGGACTTTTATTGGAAACATGCATCTTTTCTTTAAAACATCATAATATCATCATAAGAATAACATGTAGCAACTTAGAATAACATAAGAAATCATTTAAAACGAATTTACATATTTTAGAACTCATATTACAGTGAGTTCACTACACTGTACAGTGAAGTACCTCACTGTTACATTGAAGTTACATTACTCCCCTTTTTACTTATTCTAGCATGTAGTCTTCTCACTAAAGTCATCCTAAGATTCACTTAAGTCACACAAAGAGAGAATGCCCATACACCCTCTCTAGATGTGCCTAAACGATCCTTAAGATAGCTCATAATGAGTCACATACACACTTACAAGCATCATAAACATAAATGTAGATTCTTCTACCAAAGGTGAATTCTAAGTCTCACTTGAGTGAGTTGTGAAGCGACCGCCCATACAATCCCTTACACACACACTCAAGAGATCCAATAGACTCCCTAGGATAGAATCATTTTCACTAAACACACCAACACATAGATGATAGGACACTCTCCTTCCTAAGGCTATCAAAAGACCTACTTAAGTAAATCAAGAAGATAACGTCCATGATTGACCTCTTCAAGATTATCTAAATAGTCCTTAAGACTACCTAAGTCTTAGATTATGTCAACAACACCAAACATCTTCCCTAACTAGAGTCATTCTCAAGACTACCATAGATAAGAATGACGAAACCATCCTTTATGTCCTCTTCACAGTTTAACTAAGGAGTCCTTAAGTCACTTTAGATTAGGTACTTATTCATTTACATATTTTGTATCATTAAATCATTAGTTCATTAGTTCACTTAAGAGACATACCACACATAAAGGACATTAAAATAATAGTCTTAGATAAGACCTAGGGACTCTTATTAACACCTTCAAAGCCTATTGTGCAATGTCTAGATAGCGTCCCATACCACCACCTAAACCTCATAGAACTTCTCTAATGCTAATATGTATCCCATATGATGAGAATATGCAATAACCGACATATACCATGGTAGAAAAGCATGGAGTCCTAAGTTCTACCCTACTGTGATGAGGTGTTCTACTTGCCAATGGTAGAACTTAGACATCCCATGAAGGCACATGGTTAAGGAAATATGAAGGGCTTCTTTGTATTCTTGTCTGAATCCTTAACTAGAACTACTTACCTTACCATACTCACTCGGTACTAGCCTTTGTTCTCATAGATTAAATCACATCAAGGTTCATACAAATGGGGTCCCATATCATGTTCATGACCCAATTACATTTACCCTACCAAAGCAAGGTCCGCTAGGGCTATCTCTCTATGGAGACAAGAAGCTCATCATGACTTTCCTAAGGATTGATGTGATGTCATTGCAGCCAATCAACCTTAAGTCTATCATTCAATACATGAAGGACACCATTACGACTTACTACTTCACGATTCATAACCTTACCACTTGGTTCAAGGTTCCACATAAAGGACCTCCATATCATCATTCAAGGTCTCACCTATATTAATCTATTCAAGACTAAGAACCTTTAGGTTCCTAAGTCAAGACATCACATATTGACATAAGCATCAAGTAAGGGACACAAGTCTACCAAAACAAGAGACCACATACTTCCATTTAACACATATAGCCTATCTTTCTTTAGACACTTAGGAATGACCCTTAAACTTATTTAGTCAACCTATTCATTACCTTAACCTTATCAACCTAACCATTTTAGAATCATCTAACAAATTTAGGATCAACCATGAATCAACTCTAAGACTACACACTTAACACATAGTCAAAGCATAACATGATTAACTAGATAGTATCAATAGTCTAACACATACTTTCACATATAGGTATATATGATCATACATCACTAATCAACTACACAAATATCCATATATGTTCAAGTAGTTGCCGACAAGGCCATGATCATCAATGTACTTAAAATAACGCTGACAAGGCCACATCAATTCACCTAACACCGCCACCAAAGGCGGACCAAACCAATCATAACATAATTGAAGTATATTAACAATAAAATAAAGTAATTAGGGCAGCGTACCACCACTTCATCATCAACACTTTAAGTCAATACCAAATCACCAAATTCAACATCATAAGGCCCTTACCCATGTCAATGAACACCAATTCAATACACAATTACAGAAATCAAAGAAATCTAAACCAATTCAACATAGAATCAACAATCTAAGATCAATTAGACATCAATTGAATATAATTATTACATCATTAGAAAGCCCATAAGAAACTACCCATGAATTGATCAATATTAGACCAATATCAAGTAACCCATAAATTAGTCAAAATCTAAGGTTCATCAATAACATGGGTTCATAAATAAGTTGAGTTAAAATCATAAATACAACATCAATCTAATCCATAATTGATGTTTGAAAACCATTAATGCAAGAACCCATGGAAGATTATGATAAAGGTCAATTCATCTTTTGAAAACTTTAGTAAACATCTTTAAAAGTTGGGATCCTTGATGAACCGAGTTTCAAGGATCAAAATACATACCTAAATGAAGATAATTATTCAATCTTATGAAGAATATCCACTCAAAATGTCACACCAAGCTCTTCCTTGACTTTGGACTTCAATACAGTCTTGGGGAATTTCTAAGGTATTTTGGGGTTTTTATTTTGAAGAATGAAATCTTCTAAGTGTTAAAACCTTATAAAGACATTTAAAATACCCATTATACCCTTAGAGAACCACCAAACCTTCCATTTAGAAGTGGGGTGAAATTACAACTTCACCCCTAACTTAACAGGGAAACTGCGTGCTTGTCACAGACCAAATGACGGCCAGCCATCGACGGTACGTCCATTGACCAACGGACTGTGTTGCTGGTACATGGTCTGGGATTGAGACCTGTCCTTGGCTCCGTTTCCTCACGCCTAAGTCTCTACTGACGGATGCCCATAGACGGGTCGTATGTCCACACACAGACCGTGTTGTCCATCGTCGATGGGTTCAGAGACTTGGAACTGGTCCTCGTACCTTCCCCAACTAAGTCCCAATTGATGGACCAACCTACAGGGCGTCGACAAAGATACTGGATGTCGACTGCATTCCATGGTTTGGGCTGTCTTGGGAAGCTTAGGCATCAACTTTGGGTACTTTCTCAAGGACCCTTGGTTGGTCCTTGGGGATGTTTTCCCAGACGTTTCCGACCCAAACATGAATGCATACGAGTTTAGGACCTCTCACATGAATTTCACTCAAAACGAACACGTAAAACTAGATGAAACATGCCTAGACACACAAGGTCATTTCAAGGCACATCTTTCGAATGCCATGGACGTTCTTGAGTGTTTGACCTCCAAACTTCTCGAAACTTGACACCCTACCTATACACATCATATTAGACTCGTTTGATACCTTAGAAGCACAAGTGTCACACATAGGCCCTCACATGAGACACTTAGGTGACTTAGTCGTCGAACGTCTGGTTGACCCTTGACGTTTTGACTTCCAATGAACCTAATACTTTAGATACTGCCTCAATACAACATTATAGACATATTTAGGACCTTAGATCACCTTGACAACAATGTTAGGCTCTAGTTCACCTAAGTCATTTTCGGGACCTTACACATATCAAGTATTTCAGATTCCTTAATTGCTGGGTTTATAACCCTCTATTTCTGGAAACTGTGAAAGCATGCTGGGATATGGAAGTGGAAGGTAAAAATATGTGGAGATTTCACCAATAACATAAAAGACTGTCTAATATTCTTAGTACATTGTCCAAGAAGGAGTTTGTTGATATCTTCCAGAATGTCAAGACTTATGAAGAAAAGGTTCACAAGGATGAAGAAAACTACATTCTTGACCAAAGTAAATCAAACAGAATTTCTCTCCATGAACTCAATGCTCAGTACATTAAATTTCTTAAGCTGGAAGATACAATTCTGAAACAAAAAACATAGCTACAATGGTTCAAGGAGGGTGACACGTATTCTAAGTACTTTCATTCCTTGATAAGAGGAAGAAGAAGGAAACTATTTATTCGCAGAATTATCAATGAGAATGGGTAATTGATACATAGTGAGGAGAATATTGTACTGGCTGCTTGTGACCACCTCAAAGATACTTTTACACGTGATGACAAAATTATTGAAGAGAACACTTTAGAGTACATTCCAAGAATGATCAGTCATGAGCAGATTATCAGACTTACCAGTATACCTAATATGGATGAGATAAAGAGTGTGGTTTTTTCTATGAACCTAAATTTGGCAGCTCGTCCGGATGGCATGAATGGTTAATTCTTTCAAAAGTGCTGGGACATTATCAAGAATGACTTGATGGGAATTATTCAGGCCTTCTTTAGTGGCCAAATGATTCCTAAATACTTATCTCACTCTTGTATTGTCTTACTACCCAAAGTGAGTAATCCTAACAAGTTAACAGAGTTTAGGCCTATAAGTTTGAGCACTTTCACTAGCAAGATTATATCTAATCTGGTGAGCAACATACTTAGTCCTATCTCCCTTCCTTAAGTTCTCCTAACCAATCCAGCTTTGTAAAAGGTAGAAGCATTTTTGAGAAGATCATGTTAGCTCAAGAAATCATCCATCAAATCATGAAACCTAATATTGGGAGCAATGTCATTATAAAATTGGACATGGCAAACTATGAAAGAGTTTCTTGGTCGTATATCTGCCTTGTTCTAAGGAAAATGGGCTTTTCTAAGGTTTTCATTGACATGGTGTGGAGAATTATGGCCAATAACTGGTACTCAATTATATTCAATGGTAAGAGGTATGGTTTTTTTCACTCCACTAGAGGACTCAAGCAAGGTGATCCACTTTCTCCATCCCTATTTATTTTAGGTTCTGAAGTTCTCTCAAGGTCTCTCAACAGGTTACACTAACACCCAGATTTCCATGGCTTCTAAATGGAAATGAGTGGGGCTTAAGTGAATCATCTATGCTTTGCAGATGACATCATTTTATTCACCTCTCGAAGATGCAAAACCTTAAAGATTCTAATGCAACTCTGAAGGCATATGAAAAAACCTCTGGACAACTGATTAATTGTGACAATAGTCACTTTATGCTGCATCCCAATGCCTTCAACAGTACAATAGACAAAATCAAAAGGCTCACTTGTTTAAGGCAAAAACAGGGTCCATTAATTTACCTAGTCTGCCCTCTATTTATTGGTAGGCCTAGGATTATCTATTTTTTTGACCTTGTTAATAAATTTGTATGCATGATTACAGGTTGGCAAACAAAGCAATTCAGCTATGGGGGTAGGGCAATCCTGGATAAGCATATATTGCAAGCTCTCCCTATCCACTTACTATCGGCAGTGACACCACCTTCCACAATTCTTAAACAAATCCAAATTCTCATGGCTGACTTCTTTGGGGATGGAAAAGTAATCAAAAAGAAATACCATTTGGCATTATGGAAAAACCTGACCTTTTTAACGACCCGAATTCTGGAATCCGAATCGCCACCGGCGTCATTGACCTCTCATAGGTCGCACACAAGCCTCATCTTGCATTCATCACATTCATCTAGTTAAATTTGCGGAAAATTTAAAACTTTTTAAAAGTATGAAGTTTTCTTAGACTTCATATAGTCATTACGTATTAAACATTATATACTAAGCTTAACATCAATAGACAACAATCTAATATCAAGAACATCTCAAAACAAACGATGAATAGAATATATTAAGTTGCCAAAACAGCCTTACATCAAAAGGTTCGAAATGAAATGTGAAAGTCACGCTACGGACAACATCCACTAGCTATGTCTATATCTAAAGCTAGACTAAGATTGTAGATCCTCGAAATCAAGAGGATCTACCAAATGGTTTGGAGAAACGCTGAAGTCCAAACCACTACAAGTGTTGTCAATCTGTCCTCTGACCTGCACCTATAAAAATAGTAAATAGTGGGGGTTAGTACACCACTTGTACTAAGTATGGGTGTATGCAAACATACACATAAATCTATGCATGATCAATGAAAGCTCTTCCTAAGCAACATGTCATTTCTGGAAAGTCTAGTCATTACACTTTCTTAATTCGTTAGTTGTGAATTCTTGTATGAATATGATGTATTTTAATGTATTCAAAGCACACAACTCATTTTCTATTTGATTAAAATACATTAGTATCATCAACATAATTTTAGAACAACTCGAGCGAAGATTGGAAATTTTGATCCTCCAAACCCGAGAGCTCTTTCCTTGGGACTTAGTTTATTCTTTAGTCATTTTCTTCTTCTTGTTGTGTAGTTCAATAATTCCTTTGGTCCTATGTTTTATTTACAAGTGCAATGATTTATTGTAGTCCCATACCCACAATGAATTGATGTAAGTAATCCAAGGACTATGGAATGATTTCCCTACCTTATAGTGAGTCATTCTTTACACTATATATTCATTACATTTCATAAGCCATTCTCTATTGATCATGCCATTGATTTCATTACTTTCATGTTAGGGAAATTATGCGGTATTTAGTTAACGTTATATTTCTACTTCCCTTTATTTGCATCATATAAGAAGTCATTATAAGCCATGGTCTTCCTAATCAACATGCTTTTTTAGGAGGTCAAATCTCTGGACTTGCCTAATTCGTAATAGGAAGGTCATACCATGAATATGTCACACATCATACAAACATAAGTTCACATAACATACATTTCATGTTTCATATATTATACATTTGATATCCACGAGACCTTGGACTCGTGGATGTAGCATTAAGGCATCTCAAGTGAGGGCCCAACATATGGGACCTCAACCCGAGGGACTTCTTTAGCAAACACAAATTCTCCTTCATTCGTTCATTCGTACTTCACATTAATCATTTCATTCATTCATAGGATGAAGTAAACACCAGCTATACCTAGAATGAAGTTTAAGACTCTTATCGGGATCATGAAGTACAATGACCAAGAATGACCTAATGTCATTACTTGAGTCCGGTTTCACCTCCTGATTATCTTGCACAAACACCTTCGGTATCGTTAATTTCATTATCTTTCATACTTTGAGGAACTTCAACCTTAACCGACATAGATCATGTGAGCATCATGAAATCCGGTGTCTCCCCCACACCGAAAAAAGGTGAAGTCACTGGCCCAAGTGAAACCAAAACATGCTAGCTTATTGGGTTCGAACAAAGCTAGTTCCCTATGGTGGCAACATAGTTCAAAGACTAGGAGATTTAGGGAGACCCATACCCACCTTGGTGGACAGTCTCATCTTATGAGAATTACGTGAACATCCGCCCTTCCCAAAAGAAGGCATCACCACTCATAACTAGCCTATCGGCGCTCAGTTTAAAGTTCCTATTTACATTCAACTCATACATCATCGAAGCTTGATTCTAGCATGAGGTAGTCATAGCTCATTAGATGATTTCTCATCTCTTCTTTATGTATTAAGTGTGAATTGTCCTTACACTTACATATAGAATGTGATTTAGACTTGTCTCTTGATATTCAACACTCTCTTAGGTGAGTACTTTTAGTGATCCTTACTTAGGCTTGGTTGAGACTTGTCTCACCATTCATCTTAGCCGCTTATCATGTTTTCACCATTTTCATTAGCATCACAGTTTAACATAATTACTCACCTCATTACGTGAATATTCATTTCTTCATCTTGTCGTTAACTTACATCATATGCCATGCACATGGCCTTTAGTGTACTTTACAATCATAGTACCCCTTTCGGGTTGCTCATATTTGGCTAACTGTCTCATGATCATCTAAGTGCATATTGTGCAAGACTTATGCATCTTGCACATTCGGTCAAGGGGATCCGTGTTCGAATCCCTTGGGAAGCATATAATTTTCAATTATGTGTGAGACTTATGTATCTCACACATTTGGCCTTGATACCGGGTTCGATTCCCCTCTCTCACAAGATTGGCATATGATTAGTATTGGCCTAAACAATTGGGAATGACTTCATAGTCAATTTATTGGCACAAGCCAAACATTCATTCAAATATAATTTCATGGAATCATTAGCCAATTCTATTACATATTTTAGAGATAATGTTGTAGGCCAATTTATTGGCATAAGCCAAACTTTCACTACACTTGAACTTTTAACCTTTGATTAACTTAAAGAACAATTCAATGTTTTTACGTTCACAAGTTCGTGTGGATAGGGTATGTTGGGACTTGTTCCATTGATTGGCATACCCTATGTTATGAGTTCATTAATGTAGAGACTGGTATGAATTTTCATGTTTTGGAAGTAATATGATTATACATATGTTTTACTATCCAATTTGTTGGCACAAATCATCATTCAACTATACATTGGTCATGAGAATATCATTGACCAATTTAATTAACTTCATGTAGGTACCATAGCTAATCTCATCATTTTAGTAAGTCAATCTTCCCATCATTCTTTGAAATCAATGTTGTAGCCAATTCTATTAAAGAACCAATTTATTGCCCAAGTTATTGGCATAAGATAGCCAATTCATTCATATATGATTTCATGGAGATCTTTTAAGCCAACCTTATAACATAACTCTAGGCATAACTTTTTGAAACATCTTGAACAACATAATATGATCATTTAACGAACACAACATCATCAACAAGTCACATTTACAGTAGGTATGCACAACAAACCGTAATCATCTTCATACATAACATTTTCGGACACATCTTAGCATAGTATCATTCTCTTAACAAATCTTAGTTCATGACATTAGGGTAACATTTTTAAGACATATTGGACTGCATCATATTAATATTTGATGAAGAAGTTAGCATCTTCATAACGTCACAATAACAGCAAGACAACATTCGGACAAACACATTAACACTTAAACAATTACGGGTGTAACTAACACATCGTCGATTCATGATTCACATTTTAAGCACTTAACATTATACGATCAAAACTTCATAGGTCAATTGACATTTATATTTAAATAACATTACACATAAGATCAGCCAGAACCACATACCAACAACATGATCTCTAACCTATTCAACATTGAATCGAAAAGGATACTAGGGACAAGGGAGTTCGACGAGAACACGGGAACAACCCTAGTTTTCAAGATCTTTGAATCATTGGAAAGAAAGTTCTCTTGGAGAAAGAAGTCCAGGAGAGAAACCCACACCTTATGTATAACTTAATATACGAATACCACCTTGAACTAAACCATGAAGAAACCTTGAAATCGCCCTAGAGAAATCGATAAATTTTATGCCTTTTTCTTTCGTTCGTTGCTTACTGTTTTTGTGTCGCCTGTTCTATGAGTTTGAACATGATTATAAGTATTAGGAACTTATATTGACTCATTCAACTTAGGGTTTAATAACTTAAATAAATAAATTAATTAACTAATTACTAAAAAGCCCCTCCTAGATTGACTAGAATTAGGAAAACACAATACTTTGTCAAATCTGAATTTTTCCTAAGAATTTCGTTTTTACCCTTTAAACTAATTAATTATATGGATAATTTAATTACTTAAGGGACCTAGTGTAATTACTAAAGTGCCCCTAAATCATTGGAACCAAAATTAATCCTTTTGGACTATCCTAGGTTAAGTACTAGAATGTTTCTCGAGTTGTACTAGGTTAGTGTAAGAATTTCAGTTTTATCCCTTTAATTTAAGTAATTAAATGGCTAATTTAATTAATTAAGTGACCTAGGGTAATTACTAAAGTACCCTTAAGTCGTTATAACCATAACTAATCCTTTGGACTATCCTAGGTTAGGTAATACGTTGTCTTTTTCTTGTCTTAACCGAAATCTGGAAATTGCTTTGTGATTTCGGTTTTTTCCTTTTAAATTAATTAATTATGCTGATAAATTAATTAATTAAGTATCCTAGGTTAATTACTAAAGTATCCCTAAGTTGTTAGGACCATAACCAACCTTTTGGACAATACTAGGTTAGGTACTAGGTTGTCTTTTCCTTGTCTTAACTGAAATCTTGAAATTGCTTTGTAATTTCGGTTTTGTCCTTTTAAATTAATTAATTAAGATGATAAATTAATTAATTAAGTATCCTAGGGTAATTAATAAAGTATACCTAAGTTGTTAGGACCATAACCAACCTTTTGGACCATCCTAGGTTAGGTACTAGGTGGTCTCTTTAACTAGTTACTAGGTTAGTGTCACCCGGTTAAGTCTTAGGTTGTCGGGTTCACTGATAAGTTTATTTCGTTTGGTCCTAGGTTAGTTAGCTATTTATGACAGTAGGTTAGAGTCTAGAATTGTTTAGGAAGTTAGGCCCCACATGGAGTGGTCCCTTGTGCACGTTTTCCCCCTAACTACCCTAACCGAATTCGGTTAGGGTGGTCCCCTCCTTTGGCCACTTCTCCACATGTCTTGCACATGTGCTTGCACTTGTGTTGGTTGTACTTTCCTAACTAACTATTATTTATGGTTCCTTTGGGAATGTTTACTTACTGTCCCAAGGACCCTCAACATGTCCTTGGGCACTACTTAATTTACATGATCATTTTAAATGATCATGTGCTATGGCACTAGGCTTGACACTTGGATGCCTAGCACCTATTGTGATAGTATTACGAAACATGATTTTTAGCTTAGGGTCTTACTTTCAGGTACATTTCTTAAACAAGCTCATTAATGTTAGAAAATTGGCTAACACCCCTTTAAGCCAATATGTTCTAATATGCCCAATATTTTGCTTATTTGGGTATTATATAGAAATTGGCTAATACCCCTTACCCATTTTTCTATACTATGCCCAATATTTCTCAATATTGAGCATTGGGATGCCTATTTACCCCCAATACATATTCTTACGGACTTACTGGGCTCTTCATTAGACATATGATTTTCCGGAATGTTACAAACTTTCCCTATGATGAAGGGGGTGTTGGAATGAGGAATATCAAAGATGTTTGCATGTACTTCCAATATAAACAATGGTGGATCTTTAGGACGAAAAAACACTTTGGTGTAAGTTTTTGAAAGCAAAGTACTGTCAAAGATCCAACCCACTGTGTAAGAAATGATATAATGGGGAGTCACTAACTTGGAAACACATGCTGCAAAATAGACATCAAATCGAACAACACATTCAATGAAATCTCAAGTCAGGCAATTGCTCTTTTTGGTGGGATAATTGGCCTTGCATTAGTCCACTTGCTCAATACTCCACCACCAGTAACAGGTTCAACAACATCACAGTGGATGAATTTTGGACTGAAGGACATTGGAATTGGATCAAACTGATTGAACAGGTCCCTGTAAGTCAGCTCTCCAACATCCCTAGCAACGAAAATTTCTCCACAACATCATCTCCCAAAAAAGGCTGTGTGGAATCTCAACAACAATGGAGTGTTTAGCTGCTCTTTTGTCTGAGAGGAGATTAGAGAAAAAAGAACCAAAACCCTGTTCAATTCTCTCATATGGCATAAAAATTGTCACACCCGGATCCTAGATCCCAGATGAGACCTGCGTCGTTAACCTCTCAGAGGTGGCAGACAAGCCTCTTCTTAGCTTTCATCACAATCATACAGTTAAATTTGCAGAAAATTTAAAACTTCTTAATACTTATTGAAGTGTACTTAGACTTCATATAATACTCGATAAGAGTGATACACTAATAACTCAACATAAAGCAACCATCTATCAATAGATTAAACAATTGAAATGAAGAATCATAATATTAGTAATAGATTGCCAAATCGGCCTTAATACAAACGCTTGAACAAATGTTTGAAATGAAACGCTGGGGACAACATCCACTATCTATGTCTAATGTACTAAGCTAGAAAGCGTAGGCATCCTCGAACTCAAGGGGACCTACCAAATTCTAGAGACGCTAATCCAAACCGCTTCGTTGAATCTTTAATCTTCTGAAGGACCTGCACCCATGAAAATAGTAATAGTATATGGGTTAGTACACACTTGTACTAAGTATGGGTGTATGCACATAAACACATAAGGACTATGCATCATCAAGGAAAGCTCTTCCTATAACAACATGTCGTTTCTGTAAAGTACTTCACTTCACTTTCCTATTTCTTTATTTATTAATCATGCTATGAGTATGACAAATTTTCATGCATTTAAAGCACACAACTCATTTTCTATATGAACATAAGACCTTGGAATCATGAACATAATTTTAGAAAAACTCAATCAAAAGTTAATAATTTTGCTCCCCTTAGGCTGAGAACTCTATTTCCTAGCCTTAGTTTATTTTTCCGTGTTTTCTTCTTTCTGTTGTGTAGTTCAATGATCTCCTTTGATCCTATGTTGTACTTACGATTGCACTGATTCATTGTAGTCTCTGTAAGACCTCGAAAATGACATAGGTTAACTAGAGGCTAACATTTTGGTCTTATTGTTATAAGGATATAAATATGTTTAATATGTGGTTTAGAGGCAGTAGATAAAATATTAGAGGTGTTGGAAGTCAAACGTCAAGGGATGACTAAGACGTTTGACGACTAAGTCACCTAAATGTCTAAAATGTGGTTCTATGTGTTTATGTGTGTTTCATGGTGTTTTAAGGTTCTTAATAGAGTTATTATATCATGTATAGTCAGTGTTTAAAGTTTCGTGAAGTTCGGAGGTCAAACGACCAAGAACGTCCAAGGCATTCGAAAGATATGCCTTGAGTCGACCTTGTACGTCTAGGTGAGTTTCGTGGAGTTTTACGTGTTCGTTTTGGATGAAATTCATGTGAGAGGTGTTAGTATAGATAATAATATTTGGGTTGGAAACGTAAAGGAAATTATCCCCAAGGACCATCAAAGGTTCCTTGAGGAAACGACCCAAAACCTGATGGCAGGCTGTCCCAGGCATCCTTGGCGACGGAGTAGTCAACGGCCAGTCATGGCTGTGACGCCCCATCAAAAGGAATTCATCGTGGGGGACTTGTACAAGGGTGTAGGGGGGACCCTTGGCAAGCCACTGAGCTTGCAACGGAGGTCCATGACGGCTCATGTCAGCCGTGACGCCCCGTCACAAGGCAGTCGTCGCAGCCAATATCTCCTGCGCAGATTTTCTGCCAAGTCAGGGGTGAATTGGCAAATTCACCCCATGTCTAAATAAGAGTTTAGGCGGTTGTTAAGACCCTAGAGACTTCATTATCCTTCAAAAATCAAAACCCAAAGTCTCTTAGAAATCCCAAAACCTCCATTGAGGACTCCATTGAAGAGGCAGCTTGGTGAGGGGTTCTTGTGTGGAAATTCTTCATCAAAGTGAAGAATTATCATCCTTGAGGTATGGCTTTTGATCCTTGAAACTTATTTCATCAAGGAGCCCAATCCTCAAAGTGTTTTACAAAGTTTTCTAAAGTGAATTGTCCAAATTTCGGGATTCTACCATGGGTTCTTGCATAAATGATTTCTAAACATTGAATTATGATCTAATTGATATTGTATTGATGATTTCAACATAAATTACCTATGAACCCATGTGAATTGATGAACCCTAGTTTTGACTACTTTTTGGGTTACTTGATATTAAGCTAATGTTGATGAATTGTTGTGTAGTTTCTTATGGGCTTTCTAATGATAAGAATTGTGTTCAATTGATATGTAATTGATATTATATTGTTAAACCTAGATTGAATTGATGTAGATTCATTGAGTTTTATGGTTATTGCTTTGAATTATTGTTCATGGCCATGGGTAAGGGCCTTGTGATGTTGAATTGGTTGATTTGCATTGAATTGAAGTGTGGATATGGGATGAAGGTATGCTGCCCCGTTTTCCTTAATTTGATATTAATTATACTTGATTCTATTGTGATTGGTATGGTCCACTTATGGTGGCGGTGTTATGTGTTTTATTTGCAATTGATGTGGCCTTGTCGGCGTTACTTTATGCAATATTATGAGCATGGCCTTATTGGCAATTACTTGAAGTTATGTGGCTATTTGTGTAGTTGATGATGTGAGTATGTCATTACTTATCTACATGTGAAGTTATATAGTCATGTATGTATTCTTCTAGTTATGTTGCCTTAAGTGATCATGTTAGACTTTGACTTGACATTATGAGTATAGTGTTAGGGTTAAGTCTTGGTTATTCCTACTTGACTTTATGAGTCTATGTGGAGTATATTAATGATGTTATGATGATATATAGGATGACTTGAAGATGTTAGGTTGTTTTAGAAGTGTTTCTAGAATGCTTGTATTATGGTTAAAAGTGAAGTATGTGATGTCTTGTCTTGGTTGACTTGTATCTCTTGCTTGATGTATATATGATTATGGATATGTGATGTCTTGATATAGGGTGTTATAACTCTTAGTCTTGAATAAATAAATAAGTGAGGACCTTAATGATAAGAAGGTCAATATGTGGAACCTTGAACTTAGTGGCGAGGTTATGAATTGTGAAGTAGTTAGCCGTAATGGTATCCTTCATGTGATGAGTGATACTTAGGTTGATTGGCTGGAACGGCATCATATCATACCTTAGGAAATCGCTATGAGCTTCTTGTCGCAAAGTGATATGCCCTAGTGGAACTTGCTTTGGTAGGGTGAATGTAAAGGGGGTCATGAACTAGATAAGGACCTATTTATATGAACCTTAATGTGAATTAATCTATGAGAACAAAGGCTAGCACCGAGTGAGTATGAGTAGGGAAGTGGATTCAGTTAAAAAGAGTTGAATGCTTTACACCTTCATATTCCTTAACCATGTGCCTACATGGGATGTGTCCAAGTTCTACCATTGGCAAGTAGAACAACCTCATCGAAGTAGGATAGAACTTCGGATTCCATGTCTTGCTACCATGGTCTATGTCGGTTATTGCCTATTCTCATCATGTGGAATACCTATTAGCATTAGATAAGTTTATGAGGTTTAGGTGGTGGTATGGGACGCTATCTAGACATTGCACAATAGACTTTGAAGGTGTTATGTGGAGTTCCTAGGTCTTGTCCAAGACCATTATGTGAGTGTCTTATGTGATGCTTTATGTGAGTGTCTTATGTGATGTATGAGTCTTAATGAACTAATGAACTAATGACCTATGTTAGTAACTATGTAAATGTTGAGTACCTAATCTAAAGTGACTTAAGCATTCCTTAGCTAAAGTGTGAGGAGGACATGAAAGGATGGTCTCTTCATGTCTTATCTTTGGAAGTCTTGAGGATGACTCTAGTTAGGGAAGTTGGTTAATCTTGTTGACATGATCTAAACCTTAGGAAGTCTTAAGGACTATTTAGGTAATCTTGGAGAGGTCATTGTACTATGGACTTTATCTTCTCGATTTACTTAAGTAGGTCTTTTGATAGGCTTTGGAAGGAGAATGTCTTCTAATCTAAGTGTTGGTGTGTTTAGTGAGAATGATTCTATTTGAGGTAGTCTATAGGATCTCTTGTGTGTGTGATAGAGATTGTATGGGCGGTCGCTCCACACTCACTCAAGTGAACCTTGGAATTGACCTTTGGTAGAAGAATCTTACATAGATGTTTATGATTGTTTTCTAAGTATGTATGTGACTCATCGTAGGTAATCTTAAGGGTCGTTTAGGCACATCTAGAGAGGGTGTATGGGCGGTCTCTCTTTGTGTGACTTAAGTGAATCTTAGGATGACTTTAAGTGAGGGAATTACATGCTAGAAGATGTTAAAAGGAAGGTTTGGACTTCACTGTAACAGTGAAGGACTTCACTGTACAGTGAAGAAGTAGTGAAGTAACTCACTGTAAAGTGAGCTTTAAATGTTATTGTTAATGTTATCTTATGTGCTAAATGATGTTCTTATGTTTAAACTATGATTTCTAAATGAAAAGATGCATATTTCCAATAAAGTCCGTTTTCATGATTTTATGCATATAGCCATACTTAGTACATGTGGTTGTACTAATTCCATGCTTTATTTTCTATCTATAGTCCTTGGTAGGTAAGGAGCTTTTGGAGAAGAAGACTTGGGCTTAGAAGATCGTCCGAGTAGAAGAAGTTGAAGTATGTCCTCATTGATCGAGGGTATATGTCTTTATGTTTCTTTATGAAGTATTGTAATAAGACTATGTTATTTCTATTTTCGTATTAAAGTACTCTTGTGTCTTAAGATGATGAGATTGAGACTTAGCATTTCTATTACTTTTATATGAAAGAGGTTTTTAAAGACTATATTATGTTTTGTGAAAAGTTTTAATTCCGCACTACTTTTCACTATGTATATGCAATGAATGATATGAATGAGGCTTGTCTTAGAACTCTGAGAGTTCGACGACGCCGGTCGCAATCCGAGATTGCACCCTATCTTCTAGGGTATGGTCTCGGGTTGTGACAAAGTTGGTATCAGAGCATAGGTTGGTGAAAGTAGTATTAGGTATCAAAAGTCTCATCAAGTCACGTCTAGTAGAGTCTTGACCATCGTGTGAGTCGCGACACATCTATGGCGAGAGGCTATAGGACGATAGAGTTTCCCTTCTTTTCTACTCCTATATCATGGTAGAGTAAATGTATGATTATCCTTCTTATGAGTTTCCTTGTGTTTGCTAGAGATGAATACTAGAAGGATGGCCGCTAGAAGATTGGAAGAGGAGAGGGTGATGAGAAGGTTCCTCAAGTTGATTGAGCAAGTTGCTCAAGATGAGCAATGTGTCCAAGATGGGAAGGTGAGGAAGTTGCCTCCCCAAGGGATCATGTTTCCTAATGTGGATGGAGGTGATGAGTACCGGAGTTGTCTAATAGGTGATTGGAGAGGCTTT
>JAJJBR010002895.1:111671-132871 GCA_022817965.1 Solanum lycopersicoides | reverse complement strand
GATTTATATGAACCTTAATGTGAATAATCTATGAGAACTAAGGCTAGCACCGAGTGAGTATGAGTAGGGAAGTGGATTCAAGTTAAATAAGAGATTGAATGCTTCGTACACTCTTCATATTCCTTAACCATGTGCCTACATGGGATGTGTCCAAGTTCTACCATTGGCAAGTAGAACAACCTCATCGAAGTAGGATAGAACTTCGGATTCCATGTCTTGCTACCATGGTCTATGTCAGTTATTGCCTATTCTCATCATGTGGAATACCTATTAGCATTAGATAAGTTTATGAGGTTTAGGTGGTGGTATGGGACGCTATCTAGACATTGCACAATAGACTTTGAAGGTGTTATGTGGAGTTCCTAGGTCTTGTCCAAGACCATTATGTGAGTGTCTTATGTGATGCTTTATGTGAGTGTCTTATATGATGTATGAGTCTTAATGAACTAATGAACTAATGACCTATGTTAGTAACTATTAAATGATTGAGTACCTAATATAAAGTTACTTAAGCATTCCTTAGCTAAAGTGTGAGGAGGACATGAAAGGATGGTCTCTTCATGCCTTATCTTTGGAAGTCTTGAGGATGACTCTAGTTAGGGAAGTTGGTTAATCTTGTTGACATGATCTAAACCTTAGGAAGTCTTAAGGACTATTTAGGTAATCTTGGAGAGGTCATTGTACTATGGACTTTATCTTCTCGATTTACTTAAGTAGGTCTTTTGATAGGCTTTGGAAGGAGAATGTCTTATTATCTAAGTGTTGGTGTGTTTAGTGAGAATGATTCTATTTGAGGTAGTCTATAGGATCTCTTGTGTGTGTGTGATAGAGATTGTATGGGCGGTCGCTCCACACTCACTCAAGTGAACCTTGGAATTGACCATTGGTAGAAGAATCATACATAGATGTTTATGATTGTTTTCTATGTATGTATGTGACTCATCGTAGGTAATCTTAAGGGTCGTTTAGGCACATCTAGAGAGGGTGTATGGGAGGTCTCTCTTTGTGTGACTTAAGTGAATCTTAGGATGACTTTAAGTGAGGGAATTACATGCTAGGAGATGTTAAAAGGAAGGTTTGGACTTCACTGTAACAGTGAAGGACTCACTGTAGTGAGCCTTTAAATGTTATCTTTGATTAATGTTATCTTATGTGCTAAATGATGTTCTTATGTTTAATACTATGATCTAAATGAAAAGATGCATATTTCCAATAAAGTCCGTTTTCATGATTTTATGCATATAGCCATACTTAGTACATGTGGTTGTACTAATTCCATGCTTTATTTTCTATCTATAGTCCTTGGTAGGTAAGGAGCTTTTGGAGAAGAAGACTTGGGCTTAGAAGATCGTCCGAGTAGAAGAAGTTGAAGTATGTCCTCATTGATCGAGGGCATATGTTTTATGTTTCTTTGAAGTATTGTAATAAGACTATGTTATTTCTATTTTCTATTAAAGTACTCTTGTGTCTTAAGATGATGAGATTGAGACTTAGCATTTCTATTACTTTTATATGAAAGAGGTTTTTAAAGACTATATTATGTTTTAGTGAAAAGTTTTAATTCGCACTACTTTTCACTATGTATATGCAATGAATGATATGAATGAGGCTTGTCTTAGAACTCTGAGAGTTCGACGACGCCGGTCGCAATCCGAGATTGCACCCTATCTTCTAGGGTATGGTCTCGGGTTGTGACAAAGTTGGTATCAGAGCATAGGTTGGTGAAAGTAGTATTAGGTATCAAAAAGTCTCATCAAGTCACGTCTAGTAGAGTCTTGACCATCGGTGTGAGTCGCGACACATCTATGGGCGAGAGGCTATAGGACGATAGAGTTTCCCTTCTTTTCTACTCCTATATCGTGCGTAGAGTAAATGTTATGATTATCCTTCTTATGAGTTTCCTTGTGTTTGCTAGGAGATGAATACTAGAAGGATGGCCGCTAGAAGATTGGAAGAGGAGAGGGTGAATGAGGAGGTTCCTCAAGTTGAGCAAGTTGAGCAAGTTGCTCAAGATGAGCAAGGTGTCCAAGATGGGCAAGGTGATGAAGTGCCTCCCCAAGGTGATCATGTTCCTAATGTGGATGGAGGTGATGATACCGGAGTTGTCTAATAGGGTGATTGGAGAGGCTTTGATGGCTTTAGCTCAAGCCGTAACTACTCAAATCAATTTGAGTATGGTGCCTAGGGTTATGGAGAGCACTATGACTTCTAGGTTGAGAGACTTTGTGAGGATGAATCCTCCTATCTTTCTTGGCTCTAAGGTGAATGAGGATCCCCAAGAGTTCTTGATGGTGTGTACAAAGTTTTGAGTGCTATGGGGTTACATCTAGGGAGAAGGCGGAGTTGGCTTCTTATCAATTGAGAGATGTCTCAAATTTGGTACACTCAATGGAAGGACAATAGGCCGGAAGATTCGGGTCCTATTGAGTGGGAAGAGTTTAAGGGAGCTTTTCTTGGCAAGTACTTTCCCCGAGAGAGAAGAGAAGTCAAGGTGGAGGAGTTTATTAATCTCAAGCAAGGCAATATGAGTGTTGAGGAGTACTCTTTGAAATTCTCGACATTGTCTAGGTATGCTCCTTCTCTTGTGTCCAATCCAAGAGATGAAATGAGTCGCTTTTGTACCGGAGTAGCCGATTTGGTGAAGGAAGAATGTCGTACCGCTATGCTTCATGATAATATGACCCTATCTAGACTCATGGTGTATGCACAATCTATTGAGGAGTCTAAACTTAGAAGAATGGCTAGAGGTTTGAAAAGGGGTGTTGCTAGTGATCAAGAGCAACCTAGGTTCAAAAAGAGGATTCAAACTCAAGATGGACCTAGTGTTCCTAAGAAGAAGTTTGAGAAAGGAGGTGGTTCTAAGGATAGCAAGCCTACTTGTGCAAATTGTGGCAAGAGTCACTATGGTGAGTGCTTATTGGGTACCGGTAGTTGCTTTAGATGTGGAAAGGATGGGCACAAAGTGAGAGATTGTCCAAACATTTCTTCTAGTAAGGAGGGCAAGAGGGTTGAGCCTAGTGTTCCAAAGGAAGATGCTCCAACTAAGAGGCGTTTCTATGCACTCCGTACTAGAATTGAGAAGTCGGGTGATGGTGATGATGATGTTGGTAAGTTCTTGTTTCTCTTTTGATAGTATGAGTTCCTTCTAAATGGGGAAGTATAGTTTGTAGATGGGATAGAAGTTCTTGAATTGTTGCATGTGCATGATGTTTAGGAGTTTGGTTGAAATTGAATTCCAATTACTTCTTGCATTGTGTGTTTTATGAAGCTTTGAGCATGTTGTATGATGTGTTTACATGATGTTATCTTGCATTCTAGCATGTCTATATAAAGAATTGCCTAAAAATTCATTTTTGAAAAGTTGCTAAAATCACTGTTTCTTATGAACTGTTCACTGTAAATTTTTGAAAAATGACTATTGATTCTTTGGTCTAAAATTCTTGTTATGTGTTAGAACTGATGTATATGAGTATGATGTTGAATATAAAATGAGTTTTTGCTATTTGGATTGAAGCATGTGAGTTTGTAGCATAACGAGTTATAGAATTGTCTTCTAGTTTCTTGTTGTGTTGTGAATCTCTTGATTATGTGAAATTGATGATTTCTTCTTGATGATATGTTGTATGGTTTGGTTATGTGCTGCTAGTTGAATCTCTAATCTTGGAAGTGTTCGGAGAGTGGCAAGTGTCATTCGAGGACGAATGTGTCCAAGTGGGGGAGATTGTAAGACCTCGAAAATGACATAGGTTAACTAGAGCCTAACATGTTGGTCTTAGTGTTCTAAGGTCCTAAATATGTTTAATATGTGGTTTAGAGGCAGTAGCTAAAATATTAGAGGTGTTGGAAGTCAAACGTCAAGGGATGACTAAGACGTTTGACGACTAAGTCACCTAAATGTCTAAAATGTGGTTCTATGTGTTTATGTGTGTTTCATGGTGTTTTAAGGTTCTTAATAGAGTTATTATAGCATGTATAGTCAGTGGTTAAAGTTTCGTGAAGTTTGGAGGTCAAACGACCAAGAACGTCCAAGGCATTCGAAAGATATGCCTTGAGTCGACCTTGTACGTCTAGGCGAGTTTCGTCGAGTTTTATGTGTTCGTTTTGGATGAAATTCATGTGAGAGGTGTTAAACTCATATATGATCATATTTGGGTTGGAAACGTCCGGGAAATTATCCCCAAGGACCATCAAAGGTCCTTGAGGAAAGGACCCAAAACTGATGGCAGGCTGTCCCAGGCAGCCTTGGCGACGGAGCTGTCAACGGCCAGTCATGGCTGTGACGCCCCGTCACAAGGTTCGTCGTGGGGCCTTGTCCAAGGGTGTAGGGGGACCCTTGGCAAGCCACTGGAGCTTGCAACGGAGGTCCATGACGGCCGTGTCAGCCGTGACGCCCCGTCACAAGGCAGTCGTCGCAGCCAATGTCTGCGCAGATTTTCTGCCAAGTCAGGGGTGAATTGGTAAATTCACCCCATGTCTAAATAAGAGTTTAGGCGGTTTTTAGGGTCTTATGGGTATTTTAATTAACTATTTAAGTGGTTAAGACCCTAGAGACTTCATTATTCTTCTAAAATCAAAACCCAAAGTCTCTTAGAAATCCCAAAACCTCCATTGAAGACTCCATTGAAGAGGCAGCTTGGTGAGGGGTTCTTGTGTGGAAATTCTTCATCAAAGTGAAGAATTATCATCCTTGAGGTATGGCTTTTGATCCTTGAAACTTATTTCATCAAGGAGCCCAATCCTCAAAGTGTTTTACAAAGTTTTCTAAAGTGAATTGTCCAATTTCGGGATTCTACCATGGGTTCTTGCATAAATGATTTCTAAACATTGAATTATGATCTAATTGATATTGTATTGATGATTTCAACATAAATTACCTATGAACCCATGTGAATTGATGAACCCTAGTTTTGACTACTTTTTGGGTTACTTGATATTAAGCTATGTTGATGAATTGTTGTGTAGTTTCTTATGGGCTTTCTAATGATATAAGAATTGTGTTCAATTGATATAATTGATATTATATTGTTAAACCTAGATTGAATTGATGTAGATTCATTGAGTTTTATGGTTATTGCTTTGAATTATGTTCATGGCCATGTGGTAAGGGCCTTGTGATGTTGAATTGGTTGATTTGGCATTGAATTGAAGTGTGGAATGGGGATCAAGGTATGCTGCCCCGTTTTCCTTAATTTGATATTAATTATACTTCGATTCTATTGTGATTGGTATGGTCCACTTATGGTGGCGGTGTTATGTTTTATTTGCAATTGATGTGCCTTGTCGCGTTACTTTATGCAATATTATGAGCATGGCTTATTGCAATTACTTGAGTTATGTGGCTATTTGTGTAGTTGATGATGTGAGTATGTAATTACTATCTACATGTGAAGTTATATAGTCATGTATGTTAGACTTTGACTTGACATTATGAGTATAGTGTTAGGGTTAAGTCTTGGTTATTCCTACTTGACTTTGTGAGTCTATGTGGAGTATATTAATGATGTTATGATGATATATAGGATGACTTGAAGATGTTAGGTTTTTTGAAGTGTTTCTAGAATGGCTTGTATTATGGTTAAAAGTGAAGTATGTGATGTCTTGTCTTGGTTGACTTGTATCTCTTACTTGATGTATATATGTTATGATATGTGATGTCTTGATATAGGGTGTGATAACTCTTAGTCTTGAATAAATAAATATAAGTGAGGACCTTAATGATAAGAAGGTCAAACTATGTGGAACCTTGAACTTAGTGGCGAGGTTATGAATTGTGAAGTAGTTAGCCGTAATGGTATCCTTCATGTATGAGTGATGTACTTAAGGTTGATTGGCTGGAACGGCATCATATCATACCTTAGGAAATCGCTATGAGCTTCTTGTCGCAAAGTGATATGCCCTAGTGGAACTTGCTTTGGTAGGGTGAATGTAAAGGGGTCATGAACTAGATATGGACCGATTTATATGAACCTTAATGTGAATTAATCTATGAGAACTAAGGCTAGCACCGAGTGAGTATGAGTAAGGGAAGTGGATTCAATTAAATAAGAGATTGAATGTTCGTACACTCTTCATATTCCTTAACCATGTGCCTACATGGGATGTGTCCAAGTTCTACCATTGGCAAGTAGAACAACCTCATCGAAGTAGGATAGAACTTCGGATTCCATGTCTTGCTACCATGGTCTATGTCGGTTATTGCCTATTCTCATCATGTGGAATACCTATTAGCATTAGATAAGTTTATGAGGTTTAGGTGGTGGTATGGGACGCTATCTAGACATTGCACAATAGACTTTGAAGGTTTATGTGGAGTTCCTAGGTCTTGTCCAAGACCATTATGTGAGTGTCTTATGTGATGCTTTATGTGAGTGTCTTATATGATGTATGAGTCCTATTGAACTAATGAACTAATGACCTATGTTAGTAACTATTAAATGATTGAGTACCTAATCTAAAGTGACTAAGCATTCCTTAGCTAAAGTGTGAGGAGGACATGAAAGGATGGTCTCTTCATGCCTTATCTTTGGAAATCTTGAGGATGACTCTAGTTAGGGATGTTGGTTAATCTTGTTGACATGATCTAAACCTTAGGAAGTATTAAGGACTATTTAGGTAATCTTAGAGAGGTCATTGTACTATGGACTTTATCTTCTCGATTTACTTAAGTAGGTCTCTTGATAGGCTTTGGAAGGAGAAAGTCTTATCATCTAAGTGCTGGTGTGTGTGTGATAGAGATTGTATGGGCGGTCGCTCCACACTCACTCAAGTGAACCTTGGAATTGACCTTTGGTAGAAGAATCATACATAGATGTTTATGATTGTTTTCTAAGTATATATGTGACTCATCGTAGGTAATATTAAGGGTCGTTTAGGCACATCTAGAGAGGGTGTATGAGTGGTCTCTCTTTGTGTGACTTAAGTGAATCTTAGGATGACTTTAAGTGAGCGAATTACATGCTAGGAGATGTTAAAAGGAAGGTTTGGACTTCACTGTACAGTGAAGTGAACTCACTGTAAAGTGAGCCTTTAAAATGTTACCTTTGATTAAATGTTATCTTATGTGCTAAATGATGTTCTTATGTTTATACTAAGATCTTTAAATGAAAAGATGCATATTTCCAATAAAGTCCGTTTTCATGATTTTATGCATATAGCCATACTTAGTACATGTGGTTGTACTAATTCCATGCTTTATTTTCTATCTATAGTCCTTGGTAGGTAAGGAGCTTTTGGATAAGAAGACTTGGGCTTAGAAGGATCGTCCGAGTAGAAGAAGTTGAAGTATGTCCTCAATTGACTCGAGGGCATATGTCTTTTATTGTTTTCTTTGAAGTATTGTAATAAGACTATGTTATTTCTATTTTCGTATTAAAGTACTCTTGTGTCTTAAGATGATGAGATTGAGACTTAGCATTTTTATTACTTTTATATGAAAGAGGTTTTCTAAAGACTATATTATGTTTTAGTGAAAAGTTTTAATTCCGCACTACTTTTCACTATGTATATGCAATGAATGATATGAATGAGGCTTGTCTTAGAACTTTGAGAGTTCGACGATGCCGGTCGCAATCCGAGATTGCAACCAATCTTCTAGGGTATGATCTCGGGTTGTGACAGTCTCATACATACAATGAACCGAGTAAGTAATCCAAAAGACTAAGGAAATGATCCGGATACCCTACTGAAAAGTTATATTTCTCATTCTTGTTAAATTGGGCATGAAGTCTTTATAAGCCAATCCTTATTAGCTATGCACATTTTTTGATTATTTGCATAATATATAGAACTCGGGGCATATATTCATACTCCAATATTGGCGTAAATCAATAACTTGTTAAAACTTCATTCTTATCAAACATTGATTATTTGACATTCTTAAGCTCTTGCTTACTTAGTTACTTTGAACTTACATTTCTTCTTTTTTGATCTACTGTTCACTTTGAACATGCTACTTTCTTTCCTTCTTACTTTCTCAAAGAAATATTTAGCATTAACTGATATAGATCATGTGAACTAACATGAAATCCAGTGTCTTCCCCACACTGAAAAGAGGCGGTTCACCGGCTAAAGTGAGACCGAATCCAGTGTCTTCCCCACACCGAAAAGAGGTGGTTCATCGGCTAAAGTGAGACCGAATCCAATGTCTTCCCCACACCAAAAAGAGGTGGTTCACGGCTAAAGTGAAATTGAATACTTTCTTGAGCATTTAACCGACATAGATCATGTGAGCTAACATGAAATCCAGTGTCTTCCCCACATCGAAAAGAGGTGGTTCACCGGCCAAAATAAAACCGAATACTACCTAGCTTTCTTAGGTGGATTCATCCTATAGCTAGTTCCTATGCTGGCAACATAGTTCAAAGACTAGGAGACTTTGGAGACCCTGATCCACCTTGGTGGTGGTCTCGTCTCATGAGGCTTACATGTGCTGGCACAAGCTCATTGCTAGTCTATCGGTGCTTAGATCAGATTTATTACACTTTACAACTTTTATAGTTGACTCAAACATTATGGAAGCTTGCTTCTAGTATGAGGTATACTTAGCTAAATGGATGACTGGTCATCCCTTTCTTTACTTGATGAATGTGAACTTAATTCTTATATTATCATCATGGTGTGAGTGAGACTTGTCACACTGTTTCTAACACCCTCTTATGTGAGTATCTTTGACATAATTCTTTAAGTGTAAGTGAGACTTGTCATACTTCCTTTAACACCCTGTATTAGGTCAATTTCATAACTCATAAACTTTTAGTTATTTCATTACTCACCTTATCTTCTTCAACGTCAATTGATAGTCATGTACCATTCTTTATGAAAGTTATAAGGACTTATTCAATGTGCTATTATGTTCACAATGTTCATTTAGGTAGGGTATGTTGGGACTTGTCCCAATGATTGGCATACCCTATGTTATGAGTTCATATTTTTGAAATAATATTTTGGACATAGTTTTGCTAGACAATTTGTTGGTATAAATCAAACTTTCAATAAACACTTGTCATGATATTATTACTAGCCAAGTCAATTACTTCATAAATATATTATAGTAATCTCATCATATTAGCAAGCCAACTTTTAACCTTTGATTAGCCTATAAGAACAATTCAATGAACAACTTGTAACAATCTCATCTTCTCGAACACAAGTAGGAATTACAGTATTTATTATCTCATGTAAATAATCCCCTAATCATACGGATCTAACCATTAGGTCTCATTCGATATTATAAATCACAGAAACCTACACATAATGATCAGTTAGCACCACATACCAACAACATGCTCGAGATTTGCAATATACATATTACTAGAATTGGAAATAGGGAGAACTAGGGATACCCATGTTCGACAATTTAATTGGGAACAACCCTAGTTTCGATATTCTTGAATTCAAAACGTTTGAAAAGATTCCTGGGGAAAGGAATCCAAGAGATAAAACCCATACCTTGCTGTAGAATTGAATCTACGAAGATCACCCTGTACTTTGCACGAAGACCTTGAAGAACTGCCTTGAAATCGCTTAAGGTTCTTCTTACGTTGTTCACTATTTTTCAGTCGTAGGTTTTCTAATGAATAAACGTGAGTCTAAGTCTTAGGAACTGAATATTGTCTAATTCAACTTAGGCTAAATAACTTAATTAAATAAATCATTTAGCTAATTACCAAAATGCCCTCCTAAATTGACTAAAAATAGGAGAACATTTGACTTAGCCAAATTCTGAAATTTTCTAAGGGTCTCGGTTTTGACCAATTAAATTAATTAATTAAGTTGCTAATTTAATTATTAAGTGACCTAGGGTAATTAATAAAGTACTCCTAAGTTGCTAGGACCATAACTAACCCCTTTGGACCATCCTAGGTTAGGTACTAGGATGTTTCTTTAGTTAGTTACTCGGCTAGTGTCACCCGGTTAGGTCTTAGGTTGTCGGGTGCACTAGTTTGTTCATTTTAGTTAGTCCTAGGTTAGTTAGCTAGTTAGTTAAGTTAGTTAAAGCCTAGGACCAGTTAGGAATCTCGGCCCCACGTGGCTTGACCCGACGCGTGCCTGTCCCCTTACCGCCCTAACCGAATCGGTTGGGCTTGGTCATTGGTATCTCGGCCGGTAGCACATGTGCTTGCACATGTGTTTCCGTGCACTTTCCTAACTGATCACTCTGGACAATTCACTTATTGTCCAAGGATCCTCACTATGTACTTGGGCACTGCTTAATCTACATGATCATTTTAAATGATCATTTGCTTTGGTACCTAGGCTTGACACTTGGATGCCTAGTACCTAAGTGTGTATGTCAAGATAGTTATTTTAGCTTAGGGTCTTCATTGCAGGTACAATTTCTAAACAAACTTGGATTTTATTTTAAGTTACTTGTGTATACATAGAAATTGTCTAACACCCTTAGCCCAATATTACTCAATATTGGTCATTGGGATTCCTATGTACCCCAATACATATTCTTAAAAACTTATAGACTCTTCACTAGACAAGTACATTTTCTGGAATGTTACAAAAATATACCTTTTAAATCTTCTTTTTTATTATGGAGAACCTTAAGGGGTAAACTCCCTACTAACGAGAAGCTAGCTAACTTTGGCATTGATCCAACAAATTGTTTTTGTTGTTGTAATAGGACAGTTATGGAAAACATTGAACACATTGAACTCATGACAATTTGCACCCTATGGGTGGAGAATCTTTGCAGCCACTGCTGGAATACATAGAGATCACAGTTCCTTGCAGCATCTCATCAAGCAATGGTGGACATCAAAGTATAAAAATGTAGCACACAAGCTGATCTTGCAGGCCACTCCCATCTTTATCTATTGGAAACTTTGGAAAAAACAGGTGTGCCAGCAAATATGGAGACAAAACAACTAACATTAGCAGGGTTAAGTATGCAGTTTACAAAGACAATTACAAAATGTTGTCAACAGCCTTCCCTCAAATCAGATGGCCATCCAATTGGAAATATTTAATTCAACTTAGTGAAAAATGTGTTCATGATACTAAAGTGAATATGGTTACATGGACAAGGCCCCCAGATCAATGGATCAAAATTTATACGGATGGTAGTGCATTAAGCAACCCATGAAAAATTGGAGCTGGAGTCATTTTGAGAGATCAAACAGGTAAGTTAATGATGGCCTTTACAACTCCTCTTGGAGAGGGTACACACAACAAGGCTGAGATTGAGGCATCCATATTTGGGTTGACTAGGTCACTAGAGTTGGGATACAGGAAGATAGTGCTAGATGTTGATTCACTACTGGTGGTGGACTAGATTCTGAAAAAAGTACTTCCTCAATGGAGCATCACAATTGAGCTGGAAAGACTACATAATCTCATCACACAGAATCATAAGTTCAGATGCACACACTCATTTAGGGAAGCTAATTGGGTAGCTGATGCTCTTTCCAAACAAAGACACAAGACATCTACTCCACAAATATACTTCAGCAACCAACACTTGCCTAAAGAATCCATGGCTTACTACCATCTAGACTTACTAGAAATGCCTAGTTTCAAAAGGAAGTTAACTAAAAAAATTAAAGAACCTCCTTGATCATTGTTGTTTCCTTTTAAATTTAGCTATAATTCAAAATTATAGCTTATTTGAATAGGTTAGAATATGATAGTACATATCATAGTAAATTTTTTAAAAGGAGAGTCTCCCTTGTATATTTTCCTAAAATCTTTGTATTTAGAGGAGTCCTCTCCTTAGTGATTAGATTTTTGGTTTACCTTTTTGTAAGGGGATGAGTCAACTTCTTTTGGAAGTAGACTTTGAACCACCTTAAGATAGGAGGTCAGGTTTATGTCCCCCTCCATGTACTTTTGCCTTTTATCAATAATAAGGAATGGGGGAGCTGCTCATCCCCTACCCCTCCAAGGGTAATTAAACTAAACAAAAAGCCCAAAATACCAAAACCCAATCATTAAATACTAAACCATAGATTTTAAACCTCAAATGCTAAACACTGAACCATAAAGCTTAAAAAAAACCTACACTCTAACCCTAATCCTAACCCTAACCTAACCCTAAATAGTCCAAAAAAAGTCAATTAAAAACCAATGTCCAAAATAAAAAAAAAACATTAAACACTAAACCCTAAACCATAAACCATAAACCCGAAACCACAAACCCTAAAACCTTAAAAAACTAAAACCTAACCCTAACAAAAACCCTAACCATAACCTTAACTCTAACCCTAACCCTAAACCATTAACCCGAAACCCCAAATCCAAATACAAAAACGCAAATATTAAAGAATAAACCATAGATTTTCAACCTCAAATCCTAAACCACAAACCGTAAATCCTAAAAAAAAATAAACCCTAACCCTAAATTAACTCAAACCTTAACCCTAACCCTAACCCTAAGCCATTAACTCATAACCCTAAGCACAAAATACCAAAAACCAAACATTAAACACTAAAACATATATTTTAAACCAAAAATCCTAAACCCCAATACCTAAACCCTAACCCTAACCCTATCCCTAACACGAACCCTAACCCTAACCTTAATTCCAAAGCCCAAAATACAAAAAACCTACCATTAAATACTAAACCATAGATATTAGTAATCAAATCCTTAACCCCAAACTCTTAAATCTAAAAAATAACCTAAACCCTAACCCTAATCGTAACCATAACCCTAACCCTAACCCTACAATAAACCCTAATCGCCAAGCCCAAAGTACAAAAACTCAATAATTAAACACTAAACCACTGATATTAAACCTCAAATCCTAAACACTAAACCCAAAAACCTAAAAAACCTAATTCAAAACTTAACCCTAACCCTAACCCTAAACTATAAACCTGAAACTCTAAGCCTAAACTACCAAAACCCAAACATTAAATACTAAACCATAGATTTTAAACCTCAAACGCTAAACCCTGAACCATAAATCCTAAAAAACCTACACCCTAACCCTAATCCTACCCCTACCCCTAACCCTAAACCCTAAACCCTAAACTCTTAGTAAAAAAAAGTCAAAAAAAAACAAATGTCCTACAGGCAGCATGCATTAATTATTTAATCACGTAAGACTTATGTGTCAATACGAAATTGTGCAAGGGAACCCTATTTCAAATCCCTTGTATAACACTTAGTTAATTTTTCTTTATGATTTTCGTTGACATAAACTTCTTGGCTAGGGAACCCGAGATCAATTCCCCACACCTACACTTCCTTTCTTTCTTTTCTTGATTTTTGTCTTAAACATTTCGGCCTGGGGGACCCAAGATTGAATCCCCACGCCCACATTCTTTTCTTTTTCTTTCTTTACTTGATTCCTTTGTTTAGACTAAGAGGGTGTGGGATGGATTCCCCACAACCTCACCTTATTTTTAATTGTCTTTTCTCCTTACTTTCTCATTCGGCCAATAGGTTGTGGGTTCGATCCCCACATACCTCATTTTAATATTTCTTGATTTCATTTTTCTCCTCTCTCCTTCACCCATCCAAGAGGTTGTGGGTTCGAACCCCACACGCCTAACTTCATTTTTCTTTCATTTTTCTCCTAACTTTTCACTTGAGCCTTACCCCATTTCGAATCCCCCTTACCTCATTTTATTATTTAATTTTTTATTACTTGTATATGGTGAGGTCTTGGGTTCAATTACCACTGACCTCATGCATTTTTAAAAAAAATTAAAACAAATTTTTTTTTTTACAGTAATCTTGGCCGAAACAAATTTCCAGAATGCTGGAAATTTGTTCACCCATTTTGCAGTCCATTTTCTCAACCTTAAAATGTTAGATTTACGACAATTTTCGCGTAGCATCTAGTGCATCTTTAGGTGAGTTTTCATGGTTACTTTTGGAAATTTGATCACCTTTTTGCAGTCCATTTTCTCACCCTCTTTCACGTTAAACATTAAGACATTTCGAGTAGTTTTTAGGGAGATCTTTAGGTGCATCTTCAAGGTTACTTTCAGTCAAGAATTATCATTTAATTTAACAACTTTGAACTTATATGAACATCACGTTTTTAACATATTCGCACACACATAATTCATACCATTTTAACATGTCAATATCAAGCTTCAAACTGTGGCTAATTCACGGCACACACATGCACAAATGAGTTAACAAACTTCACATTTTCGGAACACCTCTTTCATTTCTACATAATTACGAATACACATTCAAACACGTAATCACAACCAACCCTAAAATCATCTACCAGAAGCCCTACCAACGCATACTTGAATCTTTTAAAGGATCTAATGAAAGGGGCATGCAACGGGGACAACCTTAGTTTTCGATTGTGAATAGACTGAACCTTAGGAGTCTCTTGGGAAAGGGATCAAGAGGGAATAAAACCCATACATGAAGTCGTTCAAAGATGTTCTTATGTGCTGCCAAAATCCCCCAACTAAGCCGACGTCTCACCACCGAAATCACAAGCACAATCCGTAGAGAACTTGGTTTTTGCTTTTTGTTTTGAAGCTTATTTTGCTTTTGAGTTTGAACATTCAAGTTCTTGATGAACTTTATATTATTTTTTTGTTCTGTTCTCTTCTTTTACTGATGAGTGATCGTGTAAATAAGGTGAGAGTAGAGAGAGACGTGAGAATGAGTTAGCTTAGGATTAGGAGATTAGGTTGAGACTTAGTCAAATTAGGACTTCTCTTAATTGTGTAAAAATCTGATTTTTTTCAAAGGGTAAGCGAAATGACCACCAAGCCCCTACAAAATCAGATTATAATCATCAATTTAATCCACCTAAACTTTGCTTCCACCAAGGCTCGAACCGGGGTGAAGCATAACTTGCGAAAAAAGGTCAAATTCGGCCAACCCTACCCGAATTGCCCCTCCGCTTTAAATTAATTAGTTAAATAATTAATTAATTAAATACTTAGGGTAATTACAATACTACCCTAGCTTGGAAAAGACCATTTTACGCTTAGAACCTCCAAACCTAAGATTACCCCTTTTAAGTCTGGTAAACATCATCCGGGTGAATCTCTTCAATTCGGGTGCCCTACATGGTTTGTTCTCACCTTGCCTAGCTCAACTAAATTACCAAGTTGGTTGGCTTGGCTAGTGCATAGGTGCTGAGGTCTGGTTCTACGCGCAACAAGCCGTGTGAACCCGGTCTAATCTAGGCATTCTAGGTACGTTTAGGCATTACTTAGCATACTCATTTTCGGGTTGTTACAAAAAACGAAACTACAAAGGAAATTTTCAGATTTCGGTTAAGACAAGAAAGGGACAACCTAGTACCTAACCTAGGATGGTCCAAAGAGTTAGTTAAGGTACTAACAACCTAGGGATACTTTAGTAATTACCCTAGTCTACTTAATTAATTAATTTATCAACTTAAATAATTAATTTAAAGGGGAAAAACCGAAATCACAAAGCAATTTCCAGATTTTGGTTAAAATAAGAAAAAGACAACCTAGTACCTATCCTAGGATGCTTCAAAGGATTGGTTATGGTCCTAACGACTTAAGGGTACTTTAGTAATTATCTTAGGTCACCTAATTAATTAAATTAGCAATTTAATTAATTAGTTTAAAGGATCAAAACGAAATTCTTACACTAACCTAGTACAACTCAAGAAACATCCTAGTACTTAACCTAGGATGGTCCAAAAGGGTTAATTTTTGTTCCAATGACTTAGGGGTACTTTAGTACTTACCCTAGGTCCCTAAATTAATTAAATTAAGGATTTAATTAATTAATATAAAGTCAAAATGTTGACCAAAACCATAGTCAATACCAATTTCCAGATTTGACTAAGTGTTATGTTCTCCTATGTTTAGTCAACTTAGGAGGGGCATTTTGGTAATTGGTTAATTATTTTATTAAATTAACTTATTAAACCTAAATTTTATAATTCAAGATCAGTTCTTAAACCTAAAAAAATCACGTTCAAACTCATAGAAAAAAAAAGGACGCAAAAACAGTAAGCCACAAATGCTAGAAAAAGGCAGAAAATTTATCAATTTCTCTAGGGCGATTTCAAGGTTTCTTCAGGTTTTCGTTCAAGGTGGTCTTCATAGATTAAGGTATGGGTTTATCTACTGGAATTCTTTCTCCAAGAGTATTTTCCTTCGAACGATTCACAAGATCTTGAAAACTAGCGTTGTTCCCGTTGTTCTCGTCGAACTTCCCTTCCCTAGTATTCTTTTTGAATTCAATGTAGAATAGGTTAGAGATCATGTTGTTGGTATGTGGTGATGGCTGTTCTTAACATGTATTGTTCTTGAATGATGAGTATCGAATGAACTTATGAACTCGTAATTGCGTAAAGTTAATTTTATCATGATAATTAAGGATCGATAATATGCTAATTTAAGTCCGTAATGTGTTAAGTAAATTATGTGTCTTTGGCCGAATGTTGACTTGTTGTTGTTGTGATGTTATGAAGATGCTAAAGCCATCAAATGTTAATATGATTCTGTCCAATATGTTCTTAAAACGTTACACTAAAAGCCATAAACTAAGAATTGACTCAAAGACATCTATGAAATCATATTTTTAATAAATTGGCTATCTAGTTCCAATAAAATTGGCTAACTCTCTTTGGTCAAAATGAATATATGCTAATGGCTAGAAACTTATGTAAATGATTAAAAGATTGGCTAAAGGTTCATAGATATGGCAATTTAAATATGAACATACGTAAAATTGGCTTATGCCAAAAAGAATGAATTTGCTAGTCTAACATCCCAAATCTTGAGCCAATACTAATCATATGCCAATTCTTGTGTAGTAAGAGTATCAAGTATATATTAAGCACTTCTAAAGTAATATCAATGAATCCATAACCAAGGGCATGACATTCATTGGGACAACTCCCAACATGCTCCACAAGAATGAACTATGAACACATGAAACTCATTGAATGAAGTGATCATCGTCCATAAACGGTGATATGAAGCTACTACACTAAAGTAAGTAAGTAACGTGAGTTATAACATAATTAAAGGGGTCTAAATTAAGTAAGTGACCAGAATGGGGTGTTAAAGGAAGTGAGACAAGTCTTACTTACACCAAAGCTAATTTGTTAAAAGAATACTCACGAATGAGGGTGTTATAATGTTTGAGACTAGTCTCATTAACACCTAAGGATTATATGTAAGGACAATTCACATTCATCAATGTAAAGTAAGGATGATATGTAAGGACAATTCACATTTCATCAATGTAAAGTAAGGATGACAAGTCATAAAAAGAGTAAATAAATCTCAATCACATTCTTTATATAAGTGTATGGACAATTCACACTTAATACGTAAAGAAGAGATGAGAAATCATCTAATGAGCTATGACTACCTCATTCTCGAAGCAAGCTTCGATGATGTATGAGTTGAATGTAAATAGGAACTTTAAACTGAGCACCATAGGCTAGTTATGGGTGGTGATGCCTTCTTTCGGGAAGGGCGGAGGTTCACGTAATTCTCATGAGATGAGACTGTCCACCAAGGTGGGTATGGGCCTCCCTAAATCTCCTAGTCTTTGAACTACGCTGCCAACATAGTGAACTAGCCAGTGGTTTTCCACCTAAGCGAGCTAGGGATGTTTTGGTTTCACCTTGGCCAGTGACTTTGGTATGGGGAAGACACCAGCTTTCATGAGCTCACATGATCTATGTCGGTTAATGTTGAAGTTCCTAAAAGTATGAAAGATAAAGAAATGAACGATACCGAAGGTGTTTGTGCAAGATAATCAGGAGGTGAAATCAGATTGAAGTAATGACATTAGGTCATTCTTGGTCATTGGACTTCATGATCCCGATGAGAGTCTTAAACTTCATCCGAGGTATAGCTGGTGTTTACATCATCCTACGAATGAATGAAATGAATAATGTGAAGTACGAATGAACGAATGAAGCAGACTCTATGTTTGCTAAAGAAGGCCCTCGGGTTAAGGTCCCATATGTTGGGCCCTCACTTGAGATGTATTAATGCTACATCCACAATTACAAGGTCTCGTAGATATGAAATGTATAATATATAAAACATGAAAACGTTAACTAAATAACCCATAACTTCCCTAACATGAAAGTAATGAAATCAATGGCATGATCAATAGAGAATGTCTTATGAAATGTAATGAATATATAGTGTAATGAATGACTTGCTATAAGAATATTCAAAGCATGTCCAATGAAGTATATAATAAGTAAAGGGCATACCTAATAATGAATCTTCATGTCATAAAAATGAACAAATGCAAATAAAATTGGCTTATAATGACTTCCTTTATTAGGAAAATATCAAAGACAATAATGAATTCAAATATGCTTATCCAAAATGATTAACTAATGTATTTAGCCAATAAAGATTGGCTTATAAAGAATTCATGCCCAAAGTAAGCAAGATCATAAGCTTTAATGATATGCCCCAATAACTATGCGCATTATGCAATCAACTAAAGAATGAGTATAGTCAATAAGTATTGACTTATAAATATAATCATGCCCCAAATTGTAGTTAAGTCATTTCCTTAATTTCATGAATTACTTACTTGATTCATTGTGGGTATGGGACTACAATGAATCATTGCACTTGTAAGTAAAATATAGGACTAAAGGTATTATTGAACTACACAACAACAAGAAGAAAAAGACTGAAAATAAAACTAAGTATGGGGAAAGGAGCTCTCGGGTTTGGAGGATTAGAATTTCAAATCTTCGCTCGAGTTGTTCTAAAATTATGTTGTTGATACTAATGTCTTGTAATCATATAGAAAATGAGTTGTGTGCTTTGAATGCAATAAAATACATCATATTCATACAACAATTCACAACTAACGAATGAGGAAAGTCTAATGACTAGACCTTCCAGGGATGACATGTTTCTTAGGAAGAGCTTTCATTGATTATGCATTGCTTTATGTGTATGTGTGCATACACCAATACTTAGTACAAGTGGTGTACTAACCCCCTACTATTTACTATTTTTAAAGTTGCAGGTCAGAGGACAGGTTGACGACACTTGCAGCGGTTTGGACTTCAGCGTTTCTCCAAACCATTTGGTAGGTATGATTTCGAGGATGCTACAGTTTTAGTGTAGACTTAGTCTTAGACATAGCTAGTGGATGTTGTCCCTAGCGTTTCTTTTGTACTTTCATTTCGAAGCTTTGTAATAAGGCCGTGTTTGGCAAACTATTTATAATATATCATCTTTAGTTTCGATTTGATTCTTTATGATAGATGGTTGTTCTCTTATGTTGAGCTTAGTATATGCTGTAAATATGTAATGACTATATGAAGTCTAAGTAAACTTCATACATATAAAAAAAAGTTGTAAATTTTCCGCAAATTTAACTAGATGAATGTAATGAATGCAAGATGAGGCTTGTCTGCAACCTCTGAGAGGTCAACGACGCCTGTGGCGATTTGGATTCAAGAATCCGGGTCATTACATCAATCCACTATTAACAGTAAACAATGGTGTTCAGTGGGAGATTTTAATGTGATTACTTCCACTGAGGAAAAACTTGGAGGTGTGCCTTATAACATGAGGAAAAGTTTAGAGTTCATTGCAGTTATTGAGGGCTGAGGTCTAATATATTTGGGCTTTAGTTGGAAAAAATTTACATGGTCAAACAAGAGGGGCATTCATCACAAAATTTTGAAAAGACTCGATAGAGCTATGGTAAATGATGAATGGTTAGAGAAAATGCGTTAAACTACCATAACTCATCTACCATCTGTGGGGTTAGACCATTGTCCTCTCCTAATGGAGATGATTCAAAAATAAGAGATTCACATTAAGTACTTCCAATTTCATAGCTGTTGGGTGGATCATCCAAATTTTTTGGAGACTATCAAAGCATGTTGGGAGAGAGATGTAGAGGGTATTGGTATGTGGAGATTCCATCAGAAGTTGAAAAGACTTTCTAACACCTTAAGTTCCTGGTCCAAAAAGGAGTTTGGTAATATTTTCCTTAAGTTAAAGGAATATGAGGAAAAAGTCAAAACTGTTGAGGATATGATTATTCACAATCATAGTAATATCAACAGGGTTGTTCTCCATGAACTCAATGCTGAGTACATTAGGTATCTGAAGTTGGAAGATTCTATCATGAGACAAAAAACACAATTACAGTAGTTGAAAGATGGTGATGCTAACACCAAATATTTTCATTCCCCAATAAGGGGAAGGAGAATAAGGCTATTCATTCACAAACTGCTCAGAAATGATGGGGAATGGTTAGAAGGGGATGACAACATTGTTGAAGCTACTTGTAACCACTTTCAGGAACTGTTCAAAGGTGAGGATAAGCACATTAATGAAGAAACCTTGGATTGTATTCCTAGAATGGTAAATCAGGAACAAACTGAAAGATTAACTACCCTTCCTACTATGGAAGAGTTAAAAGAGGTTGTGTTTCTTATGAACCCTACCTCTTCAGTAGGACCTGATGGCATAAATGGGTAATTCTTTCAAAAGACTTGGCAAATTATCAAAGAGGATCTATTTGGTGTCATCCAAGCCTTTTTCAGTGGCCAAATGATACCTAAATACTTCTCTCATTCTTGTATTGTTCCTTTTCCTAAAGTAACTAATCCTACTAAGCTTACTGAGTTTAGACCTATTAGCATGAGTAATTTCATTAGTAAAATCATTTCAAAGCTAATCAGTTCTAGACTTGGTCCTATCCTTCCTAACTTGATTTCTCCTAACCAATCTGGGTTTGTCAAAGGTAGAAGCAATTCAGAGAATATTATTCTAGCACATGAAGTTATCCATTAGATCAAGCAACCCAATATTGGCAGTAATGTGATCATGAAACTTGACATGGCTAAAGCCTATGACAGAGATTCTTGGTCTTTCATTTTTCTTGTTCTGAGAAAGATGGGGTTTGCTTAGTTTTTCATTGACTTGGTATGGAGGATCATGGCCAATAATTGGTACTCAATTATTCTCAATGGTAAGAGGTATGGCTTTTTTCATTCCACTAGAGGGCTCAAGAAGGGTGACCCTTTATCTCCTGCCCTATTTATTTTAAGAGCAGAGGTACTTTCAAGATCCCTCAGCAGACTTCATAACCACAACCAGTACCATGGGTTCTATATAGAAAGGAATGGGCCTCAAGTGAATCACTTGAGTTTTGCAGATAATATTTTCCTTTTCAGTTCTGGAAGGCACAAGACTCTCAGGCTGATTATGCAAACCTTGAACTCATATGAAGAAACTTCAGGCCAGCTTATTTAATAGAGATAAAAGTT
>JAJJBR010002895.1:27249-108742 GCA_022817965.1 Solanum lycopersicoides | reverse complement strand
TATGCATTGATATGTGAACATGTGTGGCCTCTATGTGTTATGTGAAAAGTTTGCACACATATTGTATATACACACACACATGAATGGGTATCTAGTCAATAAAGGATCCTTGAAAGGTATGCTCAAGTGTATCCTTAAATAGATAGTGCTAATACATATTCTATGTCCATGTCAAAGGATTTCTCACATGAATTAGGTTGATGAACTCTTATCTATGACCTATTAGCTAAGAACATGAGTGGATGAATCTCCTAAGCCTATGTTTTATAAATAAATGATGATAAAGTCTTTTTTAATAAAGGGAACTTATCTTAGCACCGAGTGAACTTGTAGATGAGAGGGTGGCACCTTCCTAAAGAGGGAAGGAGAAAAGGGTCCACTACGGTCCTCACGGGGTGGATAGCCTCATGAACCAAAAAGGGTGTAGAGTGATGTTTCCATGACGGCCCCAAGTTCCATAAATTATGTTGCCACATAGGATCCATCAGGTGATATCACCTAATATGCTAGCATGTTACTCATTTCTTACCTTGGCAAGTAAGATGCCCTCTTTTTGGTGTGAGGGGATAACACCAAATTCCATGTTTAGCACCCATGGTCTTAGTGTCGGTTAAGGCTATGGTATTCCTAATGTAAAATGGACAGTGAAGTAAATGACTAGGACCCTAACTAGAATAACTTAAGGGAGGTTACTTAGGATTGGTGAAAGTAATGAACCCTTCTAGCAATTGTACAAGTAGTTCCTTAGGAAGTTCTACGAAGGTGCTCTAAGGTGTATGATTATGAATATGTCTTTATGCATGACATGGTAGTATTTTTCAATTTTTTTGAGGATGTGCATGGTATGAGCCTATATGATGTGATCCTATCCTAATATGCACTATGTTGGTCTAAATGACTATATGATGAAGGTTTTGTATTGACATGAATGAAGTTGTCTTCACTCTCTTGTTGATGTATGAATTGGATGGTAAGGCTTGTGGTCTTATGATAGGTTTACTAAGTATGTGTGAGGTTACGGGGCTTCACATATACATTGCACTAGTAGACTTAGAGTAGGATTATGAGTAAAGTCTTATAATGCATTTATGTGAAGTGAAGTTAGTATATGTGCTACTTGAAGGTAGCTTACTGTAATTGTCTTATGGTATATGCTTAAAAATGTGTATGTTGTACTATACTTTCATCATGATATGTGTTGGATTATGTAGGTTGTATGTATGCTTTGTTCGTGACCTTAAGGTGATGCATTGCACCAAGTATCACTAGAGGGTTACTTGGGAGGTAAATGAAAAAAAGGGAAGATAGTTCACTGTTAAGGGAAACTAGTTCACTGTAAAGTGACCCTAAATACTCGTTAAATTCTATTTGTGATTTTATATGATGTTTGGACTTTGATTATGTTTCTATGAAGTATGTGAATGATATAAATTATATTATGTAAAGATTTTATGAAGATTTACCCAAAAAGGCATGAAGTATGATTTCAAGAAAATGTCCCTTTTAAATGTATGTTTTTGCATGGTTGTCATACTTAGTGCATGTTCGTACTAACTCCATTCTTCTATACTTTTTACACAAAGTGTAGGTTATGGAGTCTTAAAGGATGTCTATATTATTTAGGAGTTTGATATGTGATTCCCAAGCTCAAGGAAAGGAATGCTTAAGTTCAGGGATCTCCTATATTATGTCTTTACTGTAAAGTGTTTAAATGTTGTATAGTTATGAATTATGTTTTAAGGGTCGTGTCCCTAATGTACGCTAATGTTGTTGAGTCTAAGATGGCAAAGATACTAAGGGTATAAGTATGTAATATTATATTATATATATATATATATATATATATATATATATATATATATATATATAAAGTAAAGTTTCTACAAATATGATGTGTTATGAAAAGTTTTAAATTCTGCTAAATTTACTATGTCAATGCGATGAATGATAATTATGGGCTTATATAAGACCTCCGAGAGTTCAAGTATGCTATGTTACTTCTAGGGGGTGCTCCCCGCTTGTGACAAAATGTGGTATCAGAGCATGAGGTTTATAAAGTGATTTTAGGTTCTAAAGGTCTCATATTGCCACGTCTAGTAGAGTGTCGTGTTCATTGGTAGAGAGTCGCGACATCATCAAATGATATGAGAGGCTATAGGATGATAGAGTTTCCCTTCTTCAACATTCTCATATCATGCCATAGAAATTAACTCTATAAGATCTCTCTCTTATGTTTTCTTGTCTGGTGGTCTTTTAGATGTGATTGCTTGGATGAGATTGTATCTCTATGCTTGAGGGAGAAAAGATGAGTTAATGTTTAACTTGGTTTTATGGTTTGATGATTATTTTAAAGGTTAATTTTGACATGTTTTGATGATATGATGACATTTATGGCTATGTATGAGACTTATGTGAGATAGCATGTTATGTTGAGAAATGTACGTCATAATATAGTTAAAGTATGTTAGAAGTTATTATGGTCAAAATGTATCTTTTGGAATGATGTGTTACTATATGGTTTTACATGTTGGTAGCTTAGTATTATGATTTGAGCTTGGAATGTGTAGTGACTACCTATGGAAGCATGCTACCCTAAGAATATGTGCTTAAAAGTGTTCAATGTTTTCCTTTGTATATATGTGGTCCTTGATAAGTTGCCTAGAATGGATTGGAGTCCTTTGTATAGACTTGATCCTAGGTGTGAAGTTGATATGCTTGTGTTTGTAGGGTGATGATATGGGTTTTAGTGACCTAGAAGTCACCTTACTGTAATGTCCAAATAAAAATAAGAAATTTTATGGCTAAGTCTCCTTATTGTTTCCCCCTAATGTTGTATGACCTTTGTGTCTATTGTATTGTATGAAAACCTTATGTGGTTAAATGGTATGACCTAACAAGATGATTGGGGATAAATTCCGTAGGAGATGAGGTTTAGTCAACCTTGGTTGACTTACTGTAAATTCCTTCTAAATGGTAATCACTTTTAAATGATGAAAAATGAAGGTTGTTAAGTTCAGATCCTCTTAAGGTTGGGTTAAGTTGCTCTTAATTGGGTTTACCCTAAGTGGGGGATGGTGATGGAAAAGTAAGGTTGTAGATATCTTCTACCTTATCCTTCTATTTTGCTTGAACTTGAATCTAATGAAGTCTTGATGAACTTGTTCATGAATAAGAGTTGTGCATAATGTATGAATTGCATGAACTTTATATGTTTAGTATGTACTGATTTACATTACCTTAAGGATATTTTTAAGGTTCCAAAGTGCATGAAAATAAATTTTGAAAAAATCCATGTTTTCTCATGTTGAATTGCATCTTAGCATGGTGATTATGCATTTGACTTCATGAGATAAGGGAAGAAAAATTGGTTCTAGTCACTTGTGAGGTGTAATGTTTAGCCTTATAAGGAAAAATATTGAGTCTCTTGAAAACTATGTGACTTGTATGGTTTGGAAAGCATAATTGTAGGCTCACTCTTGAAAAGTGAAAGCATGTTTAGCTAAGTGTTCATGTGTGTGCCTATAATTTTAATTGTTTTTCCCAAATGATACTTACTGTGAAGGTGAGTACTATGTTAGAAATTGACATTTTGTCAAATGGCTTCCTATTTGTTGTGATGTATTTGGTGTTACTTATCATTTAGACTTCACTAGGAAGAAAACATGATCATGTCTTAGTTTGAGAAGTTGAGAATTTCTCATTTTAAAAGGAATTGACCTTGTACTTTGCTAAGGTGTGAACTCATGATACATGTAAGTTTGTTGAGGAGAAGGAAATTCCTCCATGGACACAACTAAGCATGGTATGGTTGAGTATGACCTCATAACACTAGGTATAACTAATAAAGATCATTGTTGATTCAATTAACTCAAAACTATGTGCATTGAAGTATGAGTTCTTAAATAGCTTTTGAGTATTGTTGTAATCGGCCTAGGTGTGGCCTTGCAAGATGATCTCTTAATTAATTGAAGTGTAATTACCATGTTGTTATTTGTAGAAGGATGTTCCTCCTATAAGCATAATAAGAGCCTTTGTGCTTGATGCATTAAAGAGTGAGTGAATGAATATTTTGCTTGCTTGAGTGCATTGAGTGCTAAAATGATTTGAACTTGTGTTCCTTGTATGTTTGCTGCATTAATTTCTATGTGATGGTTTTATGATTGAGATGAACTGCTCTATGATGCATTGAAGTCTTTGTTGTGATTAAAGTGTTCTAAGTGTCATTCGAGGACGAATGTTCCCAAGTGGGGGATATTGTAAGACTCCCAAAATGAGTTAGGATGTCTAGAGCCTAACATGTTTGTATTAAGGTTATAAGATCCTAAACTGTCTTATAATATGGTTTAGAGGCAGTGTGTAAAGTTTGAGGTGATTTGGAAATCATAACGTCAAGGGACGACCAAGACGTTCGACGACTAGTCACCTATGTGCCTCATGTGTCTATATGTACTTATAATTATATGAAATGAGCTTATGAAGTCTTAAAATCATTATAATGATTTTTAATGGTAGTATATAGAGTTTTGTGAAGTTTGGAGGTCAAACGTCCAAGAACGTTCAAGACGTTCGAAAGATAGCCTTGAGACAAACATATGTATGTCCTGATGGGTCCTAGCCTGTTTGGATGTGTTACATGTATTTGTTTTGGGTGAAACTTATCTGAGAGGTCTACAAATTATTAAGGGTTGTATTTACGTTGGAAACGTCTGGGTACGACTTCTAAAGGACCCCGTAAAAGGGCTCACAACAAGGACCCAAGGATGTCGAGACACTGCCTTGTCAGTGTCAATCGACGAGCTCAATGCACGATCCGTTGATTGACTGATGCACTGTTGATGGGGAGGCATTGATTTTCACTTAGCCTGGGGAAGGATTGGACAAATGACAGACTCAGACCCAATAGACAGATGGCACAGAATGGCCCGTCTATGGACCAACGCCATATCGATTGGGTCCGTTGATGGTGGCCTGTAACTGCTGCCTTGCGCACTGTTTTATTAAGGGGTGAATGAGAAATTCACCACACGTACTAAACTGACTTTAATTTATTTATTTACCTATTTTTGGGGGTATTTAAGGGATCAAACACGTGAACAACCCATTCACTTCCTTAGCAAGAGGGTCGTCACGAAATAAACTTCCTTAGCAGCGAAAAAAAGTCACCACTGAAAAGTACTAGAGGCGACATTAACCCACCACAATAGAAGATATACTTGTAGAGGCGACAATAAGTCACCACAAATAAGAACTTCTCTTTAAAAAATATATTTTTTATACAATTAGTTTCTGCAATAATATAATATTATACATATCCATTTATTTATAAGAGCAACATCAAAAATATTTCTGAACTACAGAAAATCATAATATCTTCAAACTCCTTATCAACACACCTCCATCATCAAAGAATCTTGTTCGTGTTAAGAAAAAAACAAAGGTTCACATTGAAACAATCTGTTAAAAGTAAACATTGTTTTCTTTTATTAAAATGGAGAAACAGGTATGAACACAAAAGGAGAAAAGTTTATCGCATATCAAAACGCAAGACAAATGCAACACTATGAAAGGCAGTTATTTGACTAATGAGTGATAGTTTAAGTATGTAAGAGTAGTAAAAGAGATATACCATGCCAAAACTATGAAAATACAAATGTAAAAGGGACAACAAATTGTAACGACCCAAAGTATACCGTAGTTGTTACCGGCGTCTTCGTCCTCTACAAGGACTAATACAAGCCTCTAAGCATTCGTCATAGCTATCATATGTAAAAATGCGGAAAAATTAAAACTTTTGCTTATATAGCAAGGAGGTTTACATAAACCTCTACATAAGAATCATTCATAGGCTTCTCGCAATAGACAACTTAAAATGGATAGGAATTTAGTGTAATACATTGTCTCATTCAAACCATCTAAACGAAGTCAAACAATCCCGGCAAAGCCCTTATACAAATCCATAATTGCCACATAGGGTTTACATCAAAATCTTCAGCAATATGAAAGAAATGAATGTCTACTAGACAATACAAGTAATACTAAGATAGAGTGTGTGGTAGCATCCTCGGACTAGAGGGCATACAAAAACTTGGAGAGTATAGTCCAAGCCTTCTTGCGTTAGCCTCAATAATACCTCAACGGCCCGAACCTACAATATTTTGGGAAAAGGGGAAGAAATATGGGTTAGTACAAACCACATGTACTAAGTATGGTCCCCATGCATAAAAATCATTAATGTATGAGAAAAGGTACCATTTAGTAAAAACTATGCACAATGACCAACAATTCAATATACACATATACGGAACACCATAATCATATCAACATATAAGTAACTCAAGCAACACTTGTGCAATGCCAAGAATAAATCCCCATAACCCTATTCAAAGCTAAGTATCACATTAAGCAACCCATTTCATACTTACTACATATTCTCATATATAACATACTTCATATACCAATACTAGTTATAGCTTATCAACATAATCATAAACATAATCATAATAGAACACTACTAGAATCATCCTATAGGATCCCACATGTGCAATGTGTAAGGGAAGTCCCATACCCTCCCTCACACTATGTACGAACCTTTAATACAACCCTAATAGAAGTTCACATACATAACTTGTTCATACCTTTACCTTAGAAAAATAAGCACCATAACCTATATGAGACTATGTGAGCTACATGGAATCCGGTGTTCTACTCCCACACCGAAAAGAGAGGGTTAACACTTGCCTATGGTGCAACCCTTCGGCTGGTCCTTGGGGTGCCGTTACCGGATGTTTGGACCCTTTGTACTACATAATCCCTATCCAAGGTCTACTTACAAGTTTTGGACTTCATATGACCCTCCGAAACCTTCACCTTTGTAGGGACGTCAACATAGTTGAATTTCGCTAGTTTCCGGACGTTAAGGCTTTTCTTTAATCCTATGGCTCCAATACTTCTCAAACAAGTTGTTTATACTTATTTAGATCAAACATAATTATTACTCAACATATTAGGTTCTATTATAGGTCATGGATTTCCGGGGTGTTACAATATTCCCCCCCCCCCTTAGGAACATTCGTCCCCGAATGACACCTTAAACCTTCTAATGGGAAAAAGAAAAGGGACTCAAGACTAGCAGCCAACCACAACCAATAACATAATGATTCACAGTTCATTGGAGAAAATTTCAACTCCTTTCAACATATAAACATAGCATCAACAATTAGGAACTTAATCCACAACTTACCATAACACTAGCTCATCTTTTCATATTACATAAGGAGGTACTACCTTCTCCATTTCAATTATGAGCTTAATATGAACATTTAAAGTTGACATACTGATTTCTTATCAACACAAAATCAAAACATAAACAAAACACTTCTCATGAAAGCAATATAGCCCACTACACATTTAAGTGCAAGTTAATCATGAGAGCCATATATGACAAAATATTATTTTAGGCATGAATTTCTATAAGAATATGCACGTACTAGATAAACATGATAAGTTCAACATTATTCACAATAGTCATATAAGGAATTTCTAACCTTAATCTTGATAGAAGTAGGGGGAAAGAGATGAGGATATGGGGTCTTCATGTCGGCCTCGGCCTCCCATTTTGCACCCTCAACAAGGTGGTTCCTCCATAGCACTTTTACGGAGACAACCTCCTTATTCCTCAATTTCTTAATTTAACGATCAAAGATTTCAACCGGGACCTCTTCATAAGAAAGGTACTCCTTTACCCCTACTCCTTCTAGAGGGAGAATGGAAACCGGATCACCAATAAACTTTTTAAGCATATAAACATGGAAAACTGGATGAATCATAACCAACTCATTTGGCAACTTCAACTCATAGGCAACACTCCCTATCCTCTTCAATATTTCATACGACCCCACATTACGGGGACTTAGTTTCCCTTTTTTCCAAACCTCATTACCCCTTTCATAGGTGAAATTCTAAAATAGATCCAATCTCCTACCTCGAATTCAAGGTCCCTCTTTCTATTCTCGGCATAAGACTTTTGCCGACTAAAAGCCATTTTCAACATCTCCCTTATGAGTCGAACCTTCGCGGTTGCCTCATACACTAATTCGGGACCAATAAGAGCAAACTCACCCACTTCAAACCATCAAATTGGGGACCGGCACCTTCTACCATAAAGTGCTTCAAAAGGTGCCATACCGATACTTGCATGGTAGCAATTGTTGTAGGAGAATTCGGTTTAGGGTAGATGATCATCCCAATTGCCCTTGAAATCAATCACACAAGCCCTTAACATATCTTCTAGAGTTCGGATGGTGCGATCCGCTTGGCCATCCGTTTGAGGCTGGAAAGCGGTGCTAAGCTTTACTTGCGTACCAAGTCCACTTTGGAAAGATCTCCAAAAGTGTGAAGTTAATTGGGCTCCTCTATCCGAAATGATCGACAATGGGGACCCATGTAGCTTCACAATCTCTCTAACATTAAATTTAGCATACTCCTCCGCCGAGTAAGAAACCTTCACGGGAAGGAAACGGGCAGACTTGGTCAACCTATCCACTATGACCCAAATAGAGTTATATTGTCAACATGTTCGAGGCAAACCTACCACAAAGTCCATGTTGACATCTTCCCACTTCCAAGTGGGAATATCAATATCTTGGGTTAGGCCACCCGGGCCTTGATGCTTGACTTTGACTTTTTGTCAATTTGGACACCTCGACACAAACTTATCCACCTCCCTTTTCATTCCATTCCACAAATAGATGTCACGCAAGTCATGATACATCTTGGTGGCCCCGGATGGATGGATTATCGGGAGCCATGAACCTCATCCATGATTTTATCCCTTAAACCATCCACATCCGGCACACATAACCTCCCTTGGTACATAAGTACCCAATCCTTTCCTTGGGAGAAAGATTCATTATTCTTGTAAAGGACCGACTCTTTCAACTCCATCAATAGGGGATCAATATGTTGCTTAGACTTCACATCCACCACTAAAGACGACTCGGAGTTATGACGAACCATAAAACCACCCTTCGATGATTCTTTTAGTCGAACACCCAAATGGGCCAAACTATGAACATCCTTGACTAGTTCCTTTTTATCATCATTAACATGAGCCACACTACCTATAGACACTCGACTCAAAGCATCCGCCACTCTATTAGCTTTTCCGGGATGGTAAAGGACACTCATGTCATAATCCTTTAAAAGTTCTAACCATCTTATTGGGTGTAGATTCAAGTCTTTTAGGGTGAATACATATTTTAGACATTTGTGATCGTTGAATACATCTAAATACACCCCATAAAGATAGTGTCTCCAAAATTTTAAAGTAAATACCACGGTCGCAGGCTCAAGGTCATGAGTTGGATAATTCTTTTCCTGTGGCTTGAGTTGTCTAGAGGCATACACTATGACTTTGCCACGTTGAATAAACACACATCCTAGACCCACTCGGGAAGCATCACAATAAACAACAAACCCATCGGTACCCTCCGGTAAAGTCAATAACAGAGCGGAGGTGAGTCTATATTTCAATAATTGAAAACTCTTTTCACACAATTCCGACCATTCGAGTTTAGACTTCTTTTGGGTTAAGGTTGTTAATGGAGATGCAATAGATGAAAATCCCTCGACAAACCTCCTATAGTAATTGGCCAACCCTAGAAAACTTTGGATGTCGGTAGGACTCAAAGGTCTCCACTTCTGTCTTCCTTGGATTAACCTCTACCTCTTCACTAGAGACAATGTGCCCAAGAAATTCAACCGACCTCAACCAAAACTCACACTTGCTAAACTTAGCAAAAAGTTGGTTATCCTTGAGAACTTGCAAAACTATCCTCAAATGTCTCATATGATCATTTTCACTCCTAGAGATATCAAAATGTCATCAATGAAGACAATCACAAACAAATCAAGAAACTTTCTAAAAACTCGATTTATAAGATCCATGAATGTTGCTGGGGCATTTGTTAGACCGAATGACATCAATAGGAATTCAAAGTGACCATATCTTGTTCGGAATGCCATTTTCGGAATATCAACCTCCCTCACCCTAAGTTGATGATAACCCGACCTCAAGTCAATCTTTGAAAAGTAACTCGCTCCTTGGACTTGATCAAATAAGTCATCAATCCTAGGGAGTGGGTACTTATTCTTTATAGTAACTTTGTTTAATTGACGATAATTGATACACATTCTCAAGGACCCATCTTTCTTCTTCACAAAAATATCGGGGCACCCCATGGATATATGCTTTGTTGAATAAAATCCTTGTCTAGCAAATCTTTGACTTGAGCCTTTAGTTCTTTCAACTCAGTCGGGGCCATCCGATTAGGAGGGATTGAAATAGGTTGTGTATCCGGCAATAAGTCTATGCCAAAGTCAATCTCACGTTCGGGAGGAATTCCGAGAAGATCATCGGGAAAAAACTACGGAAATTCCCTCACTACGGGTACCAACTCTATTGGAGGGACTTCGGATTCAAGATCTCTAACTCTCACTATGTGGTAGATACAACCGTTTGCAATCAATTTGGATGATTTTAGACATGAGATGATCTTTCCCCTAGTATTTTGAGTTTCCTCCCTTCCACTCAAAAAGAGGTTCATTTGGAAATTGAAATTTGACTACCCTCGTCCTATAATCAATAGAGGCAAAGCAAGCATGCAACCAATTCATTCGCAATATGACGTCAAAATCAAGCATATCAAGTTCTATCAAGTCAACTAATGTAACTCTGTTGGACAAGGAAATTGGACAACCTTTATAGACTCTATTATCAATCAAGGAATCACCCACCGGGGTAAAAACCGAAAACGGTTCGTCTAATATGTCGGGTAATATATCAAACTTCAGGGCTACAAGAGGGGTAACAAAAGACAATGTGGCTCTGGGGTCCAACAAAGCATATACATCAAAGGAGAATAAGCGTAAAATACCGGTCACCACATTCGGGGAAATATCTTGATCGCTTCGGTATTGGAGAGAATAAAAGCCATTCTTCTTAGGAACATCCATGTTTGGGGTACTTGCTTGAACTTGAGCATTTTCCCTTCCTTGAGACTTCATCATAGGGCAATCTCTCTTCATGGGTCCACTTTTTCCACAACCATAGTGTAACAACCCTAACAATGGATATGATAAGTAATGCTAAATGTGTCAAGAATGCCTATGATTAGACCAGGGTTCACACGGATTGATGCGCGTAGAACCAGACCTCGAAACTATTGCTACAGCAAGCCAACTAACTTGGGCAGTTAGTTGAGCTTGGAAAGGTTAGGTCCAACCATGTAGGGCTCTCGAATACGAAGATTTACTCGAAGGAGTCTTTACCGTACTTAAAAAGGGGAAATCTTAGGTTTGGAGGGTCTAGGGGTAAAATGTTCTTTTTCCTGGCTAAGGATAGTATCATAATTACCCTATATATATAATTAATTATTTAATTAATAAGGTGGAGGGCAATTTTGGGAGAGAAGGGCGAAAATGGGCTCTTGAAGTGAAGTCTTACTCCACCCGGGTTCGAACATAGGTGGAAGCAATGAATTAAAGTGGTTTTTATTTAAGTTATTAAATTAATGTAATTAATTAATTATTATTATTCATTAGCTGATTTAAAATAAAATAGAAATCAGATATTTTTTTTATAATTAAACAAAACCTTATTGACTAAGTCCTAAACTAGACTCCTAAGCCTAATAAAACTCCCACTCTCTCACGTCTATCTCTCAACTCTCATGCTCAATCTCTCTTCTTCTTTCTCACGTATTCTCTCTGCCAAAATAATATACAAGAACAGAAAAATAACCAAAGTTCTTCACACTTGAAGAACTAACACGAAATCTCCATAAATCAAACGTTAATCGCACGTTAGGCTAAGGGAGGTTGTCCGCCGAGTGGTGTTGACATTGAGGAGGCTTAGACGTGATCTTTGGGGGAGTTTTTGTGCAGCAAGTCGAGGGTTTAACGTCAAAAAGGTATGGGTTCTCTTCTCTCTTGGTCCCTTTCCCAAGAGACCCCTTAAGGTTCAGATTATTCAGTCCGAAAACTAGGATTGTTTCCCATTGCATGTCCCTGTCACTAGCTCCTAATGATTCGTAGGTTGGGCATGATTGCTGGTAGATTTAGGTGTATGTTGTGTTTTCGTGATGAATATGTTTATGTTTGTGTATTTGAAATCGTATGTATGACAACCTATGTGTTCCGAAACTATGTGCATGTGTGTGAAAAAATATGGCAGTGACTATGTGTTCTCGGATTAAGGCTCAAAAATTGTGATGTTATGGTTGTTATTTTACGTGCATGAACCTATGTAAATTGTGTTGTTCAATAAAATGAAATGTGGCTGATTTGAGTATCAATCTTTGGCTAAACGAATCTATGAAAAATGCACCCCAAAACGTGTTAAATGATGTATGAATTTCCCTAAGAGTTCAAGTGAAAGTGTTGGTGAAAACTGAGCTGAAAAATGACCAAATTTCCAGCAAACTTACAAGTTTAGTTTAGGCTAAATGTAGATGAACAAATCTGGAAATTAATTGAGTGAAAAATGAGGTGAGGTCACCATGATTCGAACCTGCGACCTCACCCGTACGATGCCTTAAAATCGCAAAGGGGAAATGGGGGTAGAGAGGATTCGATCTCAGGTGTGCTTGCTGAAAAGTATAGTACAAAAAAATTAAGAAAATAAAATGTGAGGCGTGGGAATCGAACCCACGACCTCTAGGCAGCGAATGAGAGTAAAAGAAAAATGAAGGAAAAAGAAATGTGAGGCGTGGGAATAGAACCCACGACCTCAAGGCAGTGAAGGAGAGTAAAGGACAAAGGGAAAGTAAAAAGAAAAGAAATGTGAGGCGTGGGATTCGAACGCACGACCTCAAGGCAGTGAAGGGAGTTAAGAGAAAAATGAAGATAAAAGAATTGTGAGGCGTGGGAGTTGAACCCACGACCTCTAGGCAGTGTAGGCGAAATAAAAGAAAAAAATAAAGAGAGTATGTGGGGGTTTGATCCCACACCCTCATGGTCTACTTGAATTAGACAAGGAGAATTAAATAAAAAAAATAAAAGGGTTGTGGGGGTTCGATCCCACAACCCCTCGGCCAAGTAAAAGTAAATTTAAAGGAGAAAAATAAAGAGGGAATGTTAATGTTGGGGCTCGATCTAGGGTCCCAATGTCATGTGGACCAAAAATAAAAATAATGAAAAATGTAATTGTTGTCCAAGGGATTCGAAACCGGGTTCCCTTGCCCCAAATTCCGTATTGATACATAAGTCATACGTGAATTAAATGTTCAAGAATAATGCCGCCTACTTAGATCGAAATCGAGATCTTGGTATACATACAAGATACATAAATCTTGTACTACATAATCTTAGAAAGATATGAATCACTTAACGAACTATGAATGAAGCCTCATGGCTTGTATGTATAGACCCATAAGTCTAGCATACGTTTAAAAATAAGTGAACCTAAGATGTATGTAATGAAATGATGTAACCCTAGAAGGGTTAAGTACGAGTGTAAAACACACTAAATGCCAAGTGCATTGGCTACGATGAAATGATTATTATGTAATGAAATGATGAAACCTAGAAGGGTAAGTAAAGTGTGAAACACACAAATGGCCAAGTGCATTGGCATATGATGAAATGAACATTCACGTAAAAAGGGTGAGTAATTATGAAGAGCAAATATGGTAATGTTAATGAATGTGGTGACAACATGATATGAGACTAATGTAAAAGATGAGAACAATCTCAAATGACCCTAAGTAAATGTTACCAAAACGTACTCACATATGAGAGTGTAAGGTTAATGAAGAGACCAGTCTCTATGAACACTCTAATGAAAGTATTGAGATTAAAACACTTAATACTAATGATGAGATGAGAAATTATCTACTGAGCTATGATGTCCTCATACTAGAAGCCAGCTTCCATGACGTATGAGTTGAATGTAATGGAACTTTATACTGAGCACCGATAGACTAACTATGAGCGGTGATGCCTTCTTTCGGGAAGGGGGAGGTTCACGTAACTCTCATGAGATGAGACTGTCCGGCATGCGGGTATGGGTCTCCTTATATCTCCTAGTCTTCGAACCTATACTGCCAATATAGGGATCTGGCGGGTTAAATTCCCATGTACGCTAGCATGTTTTGGGTCACTTTGGCCGGTGATTCCACCTCTTTTCGGTGTGGGGAGACACTGGATTTCATGATGCTCACATGATCTATGTCGGTTAAAGTTAAAGTTCCCAATGAATGAATGAGGCCAGCCTCAAATGATGCACATAATGAAATGAACGATACCAAAGGTGTTAGGATAGGATAATCAAGAGGTGAGCTAGACTCAAGTAATGACACTAGGTTATTCTTGATCATTGCACAGCAAACCCGATGAGAGTCTTAAACTACATCCTAGGTATAGCTGTGTTTACACTAGCTTATGAATGAATGAAATGAAGTACGTATGAATGAATGAAGCAGACTCTTGTTTGCAAAGAAGGCTCCCTAGTTGAGGTCCCATATGTTGAGCCCATTTTGGGAAGTCTTAATGTCAAGTCCATGATTCTGAGGTCTCATGGCATATGAATGAATGATATGAAAGATGTTATGTGCTATATGCAATATGATATATGCTATGTGTAAGATGTTATGTGCTGTGTGCAATATGATAAGTATGATGATGCATGTTACTCTCATTGCATGACTTTTCTAATCCAAATTTGGAAAGCTCACTGACTTTCCTAATCCAAATTTTGAAAGCTTACTGACTTTCCTAATCCAAATTTGGAAAGTTCACTAACTTTTCTAATCCCAATTTGGCAAGTCCACTGACTTGACTTTCCATAATCATGTTGCTAGGAAAGCTCTATTCTTACTCATGCATGTCCTTGGTGTGTGCTTGCATATACCCATACTTAGTACAAGTGTGTACTAATCCCATAAAACTCTATATTTTTAGGTGCAGGCACAGGTGGACGCTAGAGCTTACAGGTTGACGTTGCAGCTATCCGGACGTGGAGCTTTCATCCGGACTTGGTAGGCCCTCATGTTTTCGAGGATGTCTACCGTTATTATCTAGCTTAGATGTAAACTTTAGCTAGTGGAGCATGTTCCACTAGTGTTTCTTTCCACTTTCATTTCAGACTTTGTATTGGTTCCGTTTTGGCAAAAATATGTTTAATGCAATTATGAACTGTTTCTTTCATTTGATTATCTCTATATTAGATGGTTGATTTGTGAACGCCTATGATGTTAAGTTTAAAATGTTTACCATGAAATAAGAAAACAAAAAGTTCAAATTTTTCACTAAAATTAACCTAGATGAAGTAAAAATAATGTATGTAGGCTTGTCTGCGACCTCTGAGAGGTCAACGACGCCGGTCTCGTCTAGGGTCTAGATTCCGGTCGTGACAAAGTTGATATCCTAGCACTAGGTTAAATTGAGAGAATAATAAGTTCACATCAACCACATTGAGTAGTTTCTAAGTCATGGTAGTGTAGTGCACCACTATCCTGAATAAGAGACTGCATGATGCGTAGGAAAATTTTCCTTCTTCTTATCTTATCGTGCTTTTCCTAATGTCTAATTTCTTGTTGTTATGAGCTTGTCTAACATCAATCTTTGTTGTTTTCAGAGAATGAATACTAGGAGAACTATTGGTCAGAGGAGAGGAGGTGCAGCTGCTGGGGACAATAAGGTTCCACCCCAGGCTCCAGCTGAAGGAGTGGCTATGCCGGTTAACCCAGCTGGGTTGACTGATGCGGAGGTGCGGGCATCTTTGGCCCAGATGGCACAGGCCATCACTATGCAGTCCCAGGCCATGACTGTCCAGGTCAACCGGCAGAATGTTCAGAGGTAGAACCCACCGGTTCGTAACATGGCTGACAGGCTGAGAGATTTTACGAGGATAAATCCTCCTATTTTCACGGGGATGAAGACTTCATAGGATCCCCAGGAGTTTGTGGACGAGGTGCATAAGATTTTGGTGGCTATGGGGGCCACAGATACTAAGAAGGTTGAGCTGGCTTCCTATCAGCTCAAGGATGTAGAACAAACTTTGTGCAAGATGTGGCAGGATATCCGAGCTTTGGGCGGAGTTCCGATCACTTGGGAGTTATTTAAGACAGCCTTCTTGGAGAGATTCTTTCCCAGGGAGATGAGGGAGGCAAAGGATGAGGAGTTTATCAACCTTAAGCAGGGATCAATGACAGTCAGGGAGTATTCCCTGAAGTTGTTAAACTATCAAGGTATGCTACTTTCCTTAGTATCTAACAGCAACGAGGAGATGAGTACTGAAGTTTGTTAAATTATCCAGGTATGTTACTTCCCTTGTATCTAACTGAAGGGATGAGATGAGCAGGTTCCTCACAGGAATCAACGGAGATCTAGAGGAGGAGTGTCGGTCTGCGATGCTCCATGATAACATGGACCTCTCCAGGTTGATGGTGCATGTCCAGCAGGTAGAGGACAGCCGCAAGAAGAGGGGCGTTCGTGATGCTAGGAGGCCTAAGACTCAAGATCAGGCAGGTCCCAGCCATCGAGGCCACAGAAATAATTTTGGCGTACGTGAGCTGCCCAGGTTCAAGAAGGGGCAGCAGAGTTCTGGGAACTCTAATTCTCAGAGTAGTACAACACCTAGAGGAGGCAGACCTGAGCCCAAGAAGGTCAATGGAGGTGAGATGCAGCATCCCAGAAAGAACTGTGCTAAGTCTGGCCGTGCTCACAGTGGAGAGTGCAGACATGTCACTAATGTCTGCTTCGGTTGCGGTAAGAGTGGGCACATGGTTAGAGACTGCCCACAGAACAGAGGTCAGGCTGGAGGTAATGCTCAGCCTAGGCCTAATCCACAGGGTGCAGCAGCAGCCGAGCCTCCTAAGAGGAACAGGTTCTATGCACTGAAGGGCAGGGAGGAACAGGAGAAGTCCGCTGATGTGGTCACAGGTATGCTGCAAGTACAACTTCTGTATATGCTTTACTTGATCTAGGGTCTACGCTTTCCTTTCTAACTCCTTTGCTTGCTCTCACTTTTGAGATATTGCCTGAAGTTCTGCATGATCGTATAGTGGTTAGTACACTTTTAGGAGAAAATGTAAGAACTGATAGAGTATACAAGGATTTCCCAATAGTTGTAAGTGGTAAGACTATGTGTGCAGACTTGGTTGAGTTACCCATGCATGATTTTGATGTTATACTTGGCATGGATTGACTTCACAGTTGTTATGCTTGTTTGGATTGTTGTAGTAGAGTGGTGATATTTCGCTTCCCTAATGAAGAAGAGCTAGTCTGGGAGGGGTACAACTCGAGTCGTCCTAATCCCTTGATTTCGAACCTTAAGGCCAATAAAATGATTTTCAAGGGTTTATTGTGTCATCTTGTGAGTGTTAATAATTTATATCATGACATTACTTCCATAGACTCAGTGCCTTTAGTGAATGAGTTCCTAGATGTGTTTCCTGATAATTTGCCTGGAGTCCCTCCCCCTCGAGAGATTGACTTTGGTATCGACTTAGAACTCGATACTAAAACAATTTCAATTCCTCCCTACAGAATGGCTCCAGCTGAACTCAAAGAGTTGAAGCTGCAGTTAAAAGATCTCACTGATAAGGGTTTCATTCAGCCGAGCATATCCCCTTGGGGCGCACCAGTGTTGTTTGTAAAAAAGAAGGATGGAACCCTTAGAATGTGTATCGATTATCGGCAGCTCAACAAAGTCACTATAAAGAATAAGTATCCACTTCCCATAATAGATTATTTGTTCGATCAGCTCCAAGGGTCTAGTTTCTTCTCTAAGATTGATCTTCGTTCAGGGTATCATCAGCTTAGGGTTAGGGATGCAGATATCCCAAAGACAACCTTTCGTACCCGCTATGGTCATTATGAGTTCTTAGTTATGTCATTTGGTCTCACGAATGCACCTGTTGCATTTATGGATCTCATGAACAGGGTCTTCCGTGAATACCTTGACTCTTTCGTCATAGTATTCATTGATGACATTCTCATCTACTCTAGGACCAAGGAAGAACATGAACAACATTTGAGACTAACCTTGCAGGTACTTAGACAACATCAGTTGTATGCCAAATTCTGCAAATGTGAATTCTGGCTTACATCACTAAGCTTTCTGGGTCATGTTGTGTCCGATCAGGGCATGGATGTAGATCCCAGGAAGACTGAGGCTATGAAGAACTGGCCAAAACCACTTACACCCACTGACATCCGTAGCTTTCTGGGATTGGTTGGTTACTACCGCAGGTTCGTGGAGGGCTTTTCTTCTATTGCTACCCCACTGACAGCTTTGACTAAGAAGAATGCCAAGTTTGAATGGATGGAGACTTGTGAGAAGAGTTTCCAGGCTCAAGGAAAGACTCACTTCAGCCCCGGTGCTTACTTTGCCTAAGTGTGGTGAGAATTACACTGTTTATTATGATGCATCTAGGGTTGGTTTGGGTTGTGTTCTTATGCAGGTTGGTAAGGTGATAGCTTATGCGTCTAGACAACTCAAGGTTCATGAGAAGAATTATCCCACTCATGACCTGGAGTTGGCAGCTGTGGTTTTTGCACTGAAGCTGTGGAGGCACTACTTGTATGGAGTGCATGTTGATGTGTTCACAGACCACAAGAGTCTCCAGTACGTGTTCACGCAGGGAGTTGAATCTACTCAGCGGAGAGTTGGAGCTGTTGAAAGACTATGATATGAATGTCCACTACCATCCAGGTAAGGCTAATGTTGTAGCTGATGCTTTGAGCAAGATGAGCGTGGGAAGTACAGCCCACGTTGAGAATGAGAAGAAGGAGTTGGTGAAAGATGTACAGAGGCTGGCCAGACTGGGTGTGCGATTGGTTGACTCTACTAGTGGGGGTGTTTCAGTTCATCCTAGTTCTGAATCATTCTTGGTAGTTGAAGTCAAGCAGGGTCAGCACCTCGATCCTGTGTTGATGAATCTAAAAGACTCAGTGTTGATAAAGATGAATGAGTCTTTCTCTTTGGGAGGTGATGGCATAGTTAGGTATCAGGGCAGGCTGTGTGTACCAGATGTGGATGATTTTCGGACCAGGATTGTTGCAGAGGCCCATGGTTCCAGATATTCCATAAATCCAGGTTCCACCAAGATGTATCATGATCTTAAGCAGATTTATTGGTGGGATGGCATGAAGAAGGACATTGCAGAATATGTGGCCAAGTGTACTAATTTTCAGCAGGTTAAGGTAGAACATCTTAAGCCTGGTGGTCTTACTCAGATTATTGAGGTTCTGACTTTGAAATTGGAGGCCATTAATATGTACTTCGTGGTTCGTCTTCCGAGGACTAGGAGACAGCATGACTCCATATGGGTTATTTTGGAGAGGAGGACTAAGTCTGCCCACTTTATCCCTGTGAAGTCTACTTACAAAGCCGAGGATTATGCGAGCCTCTACATAGATGATATTGTGAGATGGCATGGTATTCCTTTGTCTATTATTTCAGATAGAGGAGCTCAGTTTACTTCACATTTATGGAGATCTTTCTAGAAGAGCTTGGGCACGTAGGTAAAGCTTACTACTGCCTTTCATCCTCAGCTGATGGGCAGTCAGAGCGCACCATTCAGACATTGGAGGACATGTTGAGAGCTTGTGTGATTGACTTCAGGGGTAGCTGGGATGACCATCTGCCTTTGATAGAGTTGTCGTATAATAATAGCTATCACTCCAGCATTGGGATGGCACCGTTTGAGGCACTGAATGGAAGGAGGTGTAGATTTCCAGTTGGGTGGTCTGAGGTTGGAGAGTCATCCATTTTGGGTCCAGAGATCATTCATGAGGCCATAGAGAATGTCAAAGTGATTAGGGACAGGTTGGCTACTGCTTATAGTCGGCAAAAGTCATATGCAGATAACAGAAAATGGCCCTTAGAGTTTGATGTTGGTGACCAGGTGTATCTCAAGATATCACCTATGAAGGGGGTGATGAGGTTTGGCAGGAAGGGGAAGTTGAGTCTGAGGTATGTTGGGCCATACGAGATCCTACAGTGTGTGGGTGAGGTGGCCTATGAGTTGGCATTGACTACGGAGCTAGATTATGTCCATCCAGTCTTTCATGTATCCATGTTAAAGAAGTTCCTAGGTGATCCAGCATTGATTCTACCTGTGGAAGGTTTGGGGGTCGATGAAGACTTGTTCTACGAGGAGGTACCTATTGAGATCTTAGACAAACAGATCAAGCGGCTGAGGAACAAGGAGATTTCCATAGTGAAGGTATTGTCGAGGAATCATCTTGTTGAGGGTGCTACGTGGGAGGCCGAGGCCGATATGAGATACCGCTACCCTCATCTTTTCAGCTCTTGAGGTTAGACTTCCTACTCTTAAGTCTAAGTTTCCTTATCTCTCCATTTTTGTTGCTATTGCTTGACTGTGCATAGTGATTATGTTATGATCTGACTGGCGTTACACTAGATAGTAGTAGTGTCATTTGGGGACGAATGTTCCTAAGGGGGGATAATGTAACAACCCTAAAAATGGATATGATAAGTAATGCTAAATGTGTCAAGAATGCCTATGATTAGACCAGGGTTCACACGGATTGATGCGCGTAGAACCAGACCTCGGAACCCTTGCTACAGCCAAGCCAACTAACTTGGGGAGTTAGTTGAGCTTGGAAAGTTTGGGTCCAACCATGTAGGGCTCTCGAATAAAAAGATTTACTCAAATGAGTCCTTACCGAACTTAAAAATGGGAAATCTTAGGTTTGGAGGGTCTAGGGGTAAAATGGTCTTTTTCCTGGCTAAGAGTAGTATCGTAATTACCCTAAATATATATTTAATTATTTAATTAATAAGGTAGTGGGGCAATTTGGGGGAGAGGGCCGAAAATGGACTCTTGAAGTGAAGTCTTGCTCCACCAGGGTTCGAACCTAGGTGGAAGCAATGAATTAAAGGGTTTTTTTTAAGTTATTAAATTAATTTAATTAATTAATAATTATTATTCATTACCCGATTTAAAATAAAATAGAAATTAGATTTTTTTTATAATTAAACAAAATCTTGTTGACTAAGTCCTAAATTAGACTCCTAAGCCTAATAAAACTCCCACTCTCTCACGTCTATCTCTCAACTCTCACGCTCAATCTCTCTTCTTCTTTGTCACGTATTCTCTCTGCCAAAATAAGATAAAAGAACAGAAAAATAACCAAAGTTCTTCACACTTGAAGAACTCACACGAAATCTCCATAAATCAAACGTTAATCGCACCTTAGGCTATGGGAAGTTGTCCGTCGAGTGGTGTTGACATTGAGGAGGCTTAAACGTGATCTTGGGTGGAGTTTTTGGGCAGTAAGTCAAGAGTTTAACGTCAAAAAGGTATGGATTCTCTTCTTTCTTGGTCCCTTTCCCAAGAGACCCCTTAAGGTTCAGATTATTCAGTCCGAAAACTAGGATTGTTCCCCATTGCATGTCCCTGTCACTAGATCCCAATGATTCGTAGGTTGGGTATGATTGTTGGTAGATTTAGGTGTATGTTGTGTTTTCGTGATGAATATTTTTATGTTTGTGTATTTGAAATCGTATGAATGACAACCTATGTGTTTTAAAATTATGTGCATGTGTGTGCAAAAATGTGGCAGTGACTGTGTTCTCGGATTAAGGCTCAAAAATTGTGATGTTATGGTTGTTATTTTACGTGCATGAACCTATGTAAATCGTGATGTTCATTAAAATGAAATGTGGCTGATTTGAGTATCAATCTTTGGCTAAACGAATCTATGGAAAATCCACCCCAAAACGTGTTAAATGATCTATGAATTTCCCTAAGAGTTCAAGTGAAAGTGTTGGTGAAAAATTAGCTGAAAAATGACCAAATTTCCAGCAAACTTACAAGTTTAGTTTAGGCTAAATGTAGATGAACAAATCTGGAAATTAATTGAGTGAAAAATGAGGTGAGGTCCATGATTCGAACCCGCGACCTCACCCGTATGATGCCTTAAAATCGCAAAGGGGAAATGAGGGTCAAGGGGATTCGATCTCAGGTGTGCTAGCTGGAAAGTATAGTACAAAAAAAATAAGAAAATAAAATGTAAGGCGTGGGAATCGAACCCACGACCTCTAGGTAGTGAATGAGAGTCAAAGAAAAATGAAGGAAAAAGAAATGTGAGGCGTGGGAATCGAACCCACGACCTCAAGGCAGTGAAGGAGAGTAAAGGAGAAAGGGAAAGTAAAAAGAAAAGAAATGTGAGGCGTGGGATTCGAACCCACGACCTCAAGGCAGTGAAGGGAGTTAAGAGAAAAATGAAGATAAAAGATTTGTGAGGCGTAGGAGTTGAACCCACGACCTCTAGGCAATGTAGGCGAAATAAAAGAAAAAAATAAAGAGAGGCTGTGGGGGTTTGATCCCACAACCTCATGGTCTACTCGAATCAGACAAGGAGAATTAAATAAAAAAAATAAAAGGGTCTGTGGGGGTTCGATCCCACAACCCCTCGGCCAAGTAAAAGTAAATTCAAAGGAGAAAAATAAAGAGCGAATGTTGATGTTGGGGATCGATCTAGGGTCCCAATGTCATGTGGACCTAAAATAAAATCAAAGAAAAATGTAATTGTTGTCCAAGGGATTCAAAACCGGGTTCCCTTGCCCCAAATTCCGTATTGATACATAAGTCATACGTGAATTAAATGTTCAAGAATAATGCCGCCTACTTAGATCGAAATCGAGAGCTTGGCATACATACAAGATGCATAAGTCTTGTACTACATAATCTTAGGAAGATATGAATCACTTAACGAACTATGAATGAAGCCTCATGGCTTGTATGTATAGACCAATAAGTCTAGCATATGTTTAAAAATAAGTGAACCTAAGATGTATGTAATGAAATGATGTAACCCTAGAAGGATTAAGTACGAGTGTAAAACACACTAAATGGCCAAGTGCATTGGCATACGATGAAATGATTATTATGTAATGAAATGATGAAACCCTAAAAGGGGTAAGTAAGAGTGTGAAACACACAAATGTCAAAGTGCATTGGCATATGATGAAATGAACATTCACGTAAAAAGGGTGAGTAATTATGAAGAGCAAATGTACTAATGTTAATGAATATGGTGACAACATGATATGAGGCTAATGTAAAAGATGAGAACAATCTCAAATGAGCCTAAGTAAATGTTACCAAAACGTACTCACCTATGAGAGTGTAAAGTTAATGAAGAGACCAGTCTCTATGAACACTCTAATGAAAGTATTGAGATTAGCACACTTAATACTAATGATGAGATGAGAAATCATCTACTGAGCTATGATGTCCTCATACTAGAAGCGAGCTTACATGACGTATGATTTGAATGAAATAGAACTTTATACTAAGCACCAATAGACTAGATATGAGCGGTGATGCCTTCTTTCGGGAAGGGTGGAGGTTTATGTAACTCTCATGAGATGAGACTGCCCGGCATGCCGGGTATGGGTCTCCTTATATCTCCTAGTCTTCGAACCTATACTGCCAATATAGGGATCTGGCGGGGTTATATTCACATGTACGCTAGCATGTTTTGGGTCACTTTGGCCGGTGATTCCACCTCTTTTCGGTGTGGGGAAGACACTGGATTTCATGATGCTCACATTATTTATGTCGGTTAAAGTTAAAGTTCCCAATGAATGAATGAGCCCATCCTCAAATGATGCACATAATGAAATGAACGATACCAAAGGTGTTAGGATAGGATAATCAAAAGGTGAGCTAGACTCAAGTAATGACACTAGGTTATACTTGATCATTGCACAGTAAACCCGATGAGAGTCTTAAACTACATCCTAGGTATAGCTGGTGTTTACACTAGCTTATGAATGAATGAAATGATGTACGTATGAATGAATAAAGCAGACTCTGTGTTTGCTAAAGAAGACTCCATAGTTGAGGTCCCATATGTTGAGCCGTCGTTTTGGGAAGTCTTAATGTCAAGTCCATGAATACAAGGCCTCATGGCATATGAATGAATGATATGAAAGATGTTATGTGCTATATGCAATATGATATGTGGTATGTGTAAGATGTTATGTGCTGTGTGCAATATGATAAGTATGATGATGCATGTTACTCTCATGGCATGACTTTCCTAATTTAAATTTGGAAAGCTCACTAACTTTCCTAATCCAAATTTGGAAAGCTTTCTGACTTTCCTAATCCAAATATGGAAAGTTCACTAACTTTTCTAATCCCAATTTGGCAAGTCCACTCACTTGACTTTCCATAATCATGTTGTTAGGAAAGAGCTATTCTTACTCATGCATGTCCTTGGTGTGTGCTTGCATATACCCATACTTAGTACAAGTGTGTACTAATCCCATACAACTCTATATTTTTAGGTGTAAGCACAGGTGGACGCTAGAGCTTACAGGTTGACGTTGCATCTATCCGGACGTGGAGCTTTCATCCGGACTTGGTAGTCCCTCATGCTTTCTAGGATTTCTACCGTTAGTATCTAGCTTAGATGTAGACTTTAGCTAGTGGAGCATGTTCCACTAGTGTTTCTTTCCACTTTCATTTTAGACTTTGTATTGTTGCCGTTTTGGCTAAAATACGTTTAATGCAATTATGAACTGTTTCTTTCATTTGATTATCTCTATATTAGATGGTTGATTTGTGAACACCTATGATGTTAAGTTTAAAATGTTTAGCATGGAATAAGAAAACAAAAAATTCAAATTTTCCGCTAAGATTAACCTAGATGAAGTAAGAATGACGTATGTAGGCTTGTCTGCGACCTCTGAGAGGTCAACGACGCCGGTCTCGTCTGGGGTCTAGATTCCGGTCGTGACACATAGAAATTACCCGAGCCAACTAGGAACCTACCATCATGTCTCTGGTCACATTTTGCATAAAGAGGCTTCTCAACATCAGATCTTCCACCTTTACCCTCTTGGGTCTTGGGAGTAGGCACCTTACTCTTGTTGACCCTTGGAGCATTAGAAGATCCTTTATTGGAAAACCTCTTTTTGAACCTTGGTTTGTCTTGAACCTCAAATCTAGTCTTAAAAGAATTCCCATCTTTGTTTTTTACCTTCCTCAACTCCCTACCAACTTGCTTAAGCTTTTGATCCTCAATTTGTTCGGCATGAACCATGAGACGAGATATGTACATGCAAGGAATCAACATAGCCGACCAACATTCATTAACCAAAAGATCGGATATCCCTATGATAAATATGTTCATCTTGGGCCTAGAATCCACAACCATAGTAGGAGCATACTTGGATAATTGAGTGAAATTGAGGCTATACTCCTTCACGCTCATACCCCCTTGAAGAAGGTTGATGAATTCTTGCATTTTACTCTCCATTAGTTCGAAGGGAAAGAACCTATCTAGGAAAACCATTTTGAAAGCTTCCTAAGTAATCCGGCCTTCTATAACCGGCCTCTCATCCTTCCATTTCACATACCAAACTTGAGCTACATCTTTGAGTTGATGGAGGCTAGTTCTGCCTTTGCTTGAGAAGAAACACCCATAGAATCAAGAACCTTGAACACTTCATCAATGAACCCTTGTGTGTCCTCCTCCATCTTATAACCATAGAAAGTAGGGGGATTCATCCTTATGAAATCCCTAATCCTTGAAGCGGTGGTATAAAATTGGGGTTTACTTTCACCCTTGTATCCCTATCAACTTGCGTAGCCAACACTTGAGTCAAGCTATGAATAGCCTACCATATCTAAACATTAGACATAGCCCCTTCTTCAATAGGAACTTGAGGGTTTTGAGGATCTTGAGGGGGAACCGCCTCATTAAAGTTCTCCTCTCCGTCCCTTCGAGCTTTGTTCCTCCTTGTATTCATTGACTATAAGCACTATAAAAGGATTAGAAGAAAGTACTAGATAGAGTTAATACTCTTAGGCACGACTAAGGAATAACAAGAGAGTAAGAGTTCCTAAGCAGCACACAGTCCCTCATTCATAAGTGTGGCGCGCTTCACAATTATGAATAAGACCCTACATAGACGTGGTTTAATGAGACATCAATCCTATGAAGATTTAACCTCATGCTCTGATACAAAGTTTGTAACGACCCAAAGTATACCCTAGTCATTACCGCCATCGTCGTCTGCTACGAGGACTAAGACAAGCCTCTTAGCATTCGTCATAGCAATCATATGTCAAAAACGCAGAAAATTAAAACTTTTGCTTATATAGCAAGGAGGTTTACATAGACCTCTATATAGGAAGAATACATAGGCTTCTCGCAATAGACAACTTAAAAAGCATAGGAATTTAGTCTAATACTTTGTCTCATACCAACCATCTAAACGAAGTCAAACAATCAAGGAAAAGCCCTTATATAAATCCATAATTGCCACATAGGGCTTACATCAATATCTTCAACAATAGGAAAGAAATAAATGTCTACTAGACAATACAAGTACTATTAAGATAGAGTGTGTGGTAGCATCCTCGGACTAGAAGGCATACCAAAACTTGGAGAGTCTAGTCCAAGCATTCTTTCTTTAGCCTCAATGATACCTCAACGGCCCGAACCTACAATATTTGGGAAAAAGGGAAGAAATATGGGTTAGTACAAACCACATGTACTAAGTATGGTTCCTATGCATAAAAATCGTTAATGCATGAGAAAAGATACCATTTAGTCAAAACTATGCACAATGACCAACAATTCAATATACACATATAAGGAACATCATACTCATATCAACATATAAGTAACTCAAGCAACACTTGTGCAATGCCAAAAATAAAGCCCCATAACCCTATTCAAATCTAAGTATCACATTAAGCAACCCATTTCATACTTACAACATATTCTCATATATAACATGCTTCATATACCAATACTAGTCATAGTTTATCAACATAATCATAAACATAATCATAATCATAATAGATCACTACTAGCATAATCCTATAGGATCCCACATGTGCATTGTGTACGGGAAGTCCCATACCCTCCCTCACACTATGTAGCAACCTTTAAGACAACTCTAATAGAAGTTCACATACATAACTTGTTCATACCTTTACCTTATGGAAATAAGTAGCATAACCGACATGAGACCATGTGAGCTACATGGAATCTGGTGTTATACTCCCACACTGAAAAAAGAGGGTTAACACTTGCCTAAGGTGCAACCATTCGTACATAACTATCTAGGTAGATCCACTAAGCTAGAGTCCTATGTGGGCACATAGTTAAGGGACAAGGTGATTGCTTCTAGAAACCTTGACTTACTAATGTGAGGGTTTCCATCTCATGAGACAACACATATATTGAGAATCCGGACTTACTAACCTGAAGAAACCCATGTGGGGGACCAAAATTACTAACGTGAGACATCATTCTCATTTACATGCCCTTTCGATGCTAAGCAATTATTTCGTTTAGTAATCGTCATATATCATCATACAAGTTAAACTTAGCCTCTTCTAGACCCTTAGGTGAACATCTTATCATAATAACTCATAGATGATCATAAGTGAGAACTATTCTTTCACTTTTAGACCCAACATTATAATCATGAGAAATTACATTCAATCATATAATGATCATACCATAACATAATTACATACTTCATAGCCAATTCATAGATCTTGGGTTATGTATGAGGGATCCTTGTCACGAACATCACAACCACACAATTAGCTATAGCATCACTATCACATAAGTAGATTTCACCTTGCATAATTGAGATCAAAGGAGAATCTAAATCATACCTCATAGTCCATCATGGAACTTCATACTTCAATACCCAAGAACTCACAACCAACATATGAAATAGGGAAATTCATGAAGTATTAACATAACTAAAATCAAAGTAAACAAGTGACATGTTCATCACCCTCAACAATTCACCTTAATCAATCCAAGAAATTGGGGATTCAGGGGAAAGACATGGGTCAAGGGAAAACTCAAAGGAATTAATCAATTAACAATTAATTCATACTTAAACAACATTAATTCATCATAATTCATCACAATTAACTCACAATTTCGTTTTAGAAAGAAGACCCATGTGAGGAGAAAAATCCTTGTTTTGGGGGATTTAGAAATCATCTTTTGAAGGCCACTTAGAGAAAGGATTCCTAAGAGTGAAAGAAACCATATATTATAGATGAGAGAGCCACGAAATTGAGTTGAAAAACTTGAAGGCTTGAACTTATTCTTATAGATGTAATGGTCTTCAATGGAGGTTTAGAGAATGAGAGAATTTTGGAGAGAGAGAGAGAGAGTGATTTTTGAGTTCAACTTGTGGGAATTGATATTAGTGATACAATTGACCTAAAAGTGACCCTAATACATTATATCGTCACCCATTAAACTACCCAAAAGACTATTAACTTAAAAGGGTTTATTTGTGAAGTCAAAACACCCAAAATACGACTTTTACGATATCTGGGATGTAGGTGCGCGTCGCAAGGTTAATTCCATAATTTATTTTCGAATTTTGAGATGAGGCAATGAGGTCCATGTCATCCTCGCGTCGCGAGGCTTCCCCTCACATATTGAGGCAGAACACCTCGTGAGGAACGCGCATTGCGACCTGTTCCTCCAATTCTTCCTGTTCGCAGCCTGCCAGGAAGCCTGCCCACCCATGTTTGGGTGCTCCCCAAGGACCCTTCGGGTGGCCCTTGGGGTGTCTTTACCGGACATTTGTACCCTTTGTACTACAAACTACCTATCCAAGGTCTCTTTACAAATTTTGGACTTCATATGACCCTCCAAAACCTTCAGCAAACATAGGGATGTCAACATAGTTGAATTTCGCTAGTTTTCGGACGTTAAGGCTGTTCTTTAATCCTATGGGTCCAATACTTCTCAAACAAGTTTTTTATACTTATTTAGGTCAAAAATCATTATTACGCAATATATTAGTCTCTATTATAGGTCATGGATTTCGAGGTGTTACACAAATGATAGTCTACAATAAAATGATCCCCAAGATTGAAATCATGTTCACCATCCAATAAGTAAGAAAATGAATTTAGACTTACCAATAAAAATTACAGAAGAAAGAAAGAAAGCTTGAGAAATTCTGTAATTTGAAAAAGAAGTAGCTATTTTCTACAAGTTTGCAAAAGTTCAATGTAAGAAAAGAATAAAAACATATTAACCCAATACAAAAAAGCATTAGTCAAAGCAATGTGGAGCAATATTATGACACTAATGTAATACACTACAACTGATAAAAAGATTCGTACATGCTAATATAAAGAGATACAACACAAAAGACTTTTAATTTAAAATATAATATACAATGTATACTTTTAAATGTAAATATACTATATAGCACTCCAAGACGTTGGTAGGCAGCAAAATAAAATGGATGAAGAAAACAAACAAGGTAGTTAATTTTATAACCTTAGACAATCTTTGCATTAGCACAATGAATAAGAAATAAAATAGGTTTATCCAATAGTGTTATATTATGTACTTAATCTTCTCCCTTATGTCCTATTCAAAAACATATACAAGTTAAGTAGAAAAATTGCTATTTATGCTGATAAAGATTTGACATGTTGTGTGATGCATCTATTTATAAATTAGTCATATGAAATGTTTATGCCGTATAGTGAGGAAAAGAAAAAATAATCTATTACTGTTTTAGCCTTGAATTGTGCTATATAAGATGAATTATATAATTAAAAAAAACAATATGCATTTTAAGGAACTTTGAGAATTGACATAAAATATGTATAGGTTGAACTACATCTATAAGTAATAAGATAGCAACAGATACAAATAAATTGAACTAATATATTGACTACTCTTTATGTACTTGTATTCCCCTGACTTTTAGTTTTAACATGTAAATATTACACTAATGTGATGTTTTGAATATGTTGTCTCATTTGTTATAAAGCTACAATCAGAAATTGGAAAGAAACACAAATGAATTTTTTTTTTGAGTGGATCAATCAAATAACAAATTGAATTCCTTACCAACCACATTCCAGAATGATTGTCTCGACTTTTGGCATTTTTACGAGGAACGTCACAACTTCACTTGCACATACAACCTAACGTATTTTTTTTTTTATTGATTTAGTTTTCTTCATGCAGCTCAACTAACAAATGCCAACACGGAAAACGATTAGAAATCCTGGATATTACTAGTATGATAATTTGGGGTATTACAAGAAAATTTATCAAATGTCCACTCAACTAACAATATTTTATCTCAAAAATTCATTCGAGTTTATATTATAACAAAAAAATCACACAAGTATCAACATTTCACCTGCAAAGAGCTCAATCAAAAGAGACTTCGCAATATAAGTTTGCAAAACTAAAATGTACAAAAACAGCAGTAATTCTACCTAAACTCTTGAATCTTTTTTATCTAATACAAGGAAATTGAAAATAAAAAGCCTCAACCAAAATAAATAACTTTTCAAACTCCAATTGAACCACAAAAATCTCAAATCTATTCAATCAAAATACATAAAAAAAACGTCAAAACACAAATTGTTTCAGAAAAAAATCTCTATTTTTTTAAATCTATGAGCCGAATTCACGTGGATGCTGAAAATTGTAATTAAACCTAAAGTCTTGAGTGAAATTCTCAAGCGTGTTCAAAGGATTTGTCTTTTCTATTCAATTTTAAACCATTACCAGATTTAAAAGAGAAATCTACACAAAATATTCACTACTAAAACAATAACCAAAATTTTAATGAGAAAACACTCCAAAAATCAAATTAAACTTTTAAACAACCATAAATAAGGAATAAAGATGAGATATAAAGTAGAATGTCAAAATACAAAAGCAAAAAAATCTTTACCAAGCTACGTATTTGAGAGGAAACCGAGAAAACAGCATCTGCAGCTTCTCAAAGATTTGAAGTCGTCTTAAACATCGTCGATTCGAGATAAGGGGGTCTAAATGACACGCACAACTAGCAGGAAGGGCTTTAGGAAAGAGGAACAATGGATTTGGGAAAATAGGGCTTTTCAGTGGACCTCACACCTCTAGGGTTTTGGGATAACAGGGAGAAGTATTTTTTTTTTATAAATGAGAGAAATAAAAAAATGGTAGAAAACATTTATTTTGTTAAGTTAAATTTACTACTGTCTGTGTTTTCCAAATATTTAAGCAAAAGTAATGGCGACATGAGTCGCCCCAATATATTTATTGTAGCAATTATTTATCGGTCTCCACAAATGTCATTTAAATCCAATTTTTATTTTTGAGAAATAAAAATTTAATATATAATTAGTGGCGATCTCAGAAATATCGCTGCTAAATATCTTACTTTCTGTAACAACAATTAGGGTCGCCTCTAAAGTTTCCACTTGTTGTGGCAACATTTATTGGTCGCCACTAAACACTAATAGATTGTGGCAGCTAAAGTGATCGCCATTGAAGGTCGTCATGATAAATGTAATTTCTTGTAGTTCCCTAACCCTAACCCTAAACCATAAACCCGAAACCCTAAGCCCAATATACCATAACCCAAACATTAAATACTAAACCATTGATTTTAAACCTCAAATGTTAAACCCTTAACCATAAGACCTAAAAACAACCTACATCCTAATCATAATCCTAACCCTAACCCTAACCCTTAACCCTAAACCCTAAGTCGAAAATACAAAAACCAACATTAAACACCAAACCATATATTTTAAACCTCAAATTCTAAACCACAAACCTTAAAACCTAAGAGAAACCTAAACCCTAACCATAATCCAAACCCTAACCCTAACCTTAACCCTAACCCTAAAGCTAAACCATTAACCCGAAACCCCAAGACAAAAATACCAAAATCCAAACATTAAACACTAAACCTTATATTTAAAAAAAAATCCTAAACCCCTAAACCCTAACCCTAACCCTAACACAAATTCTAACCCTAACCTTATCCGTAACCCTAACCCTTACACTTTAACCCAAAACCCCATGCCCAAAATACCATAACCAAAACATTAAACAGTAAACCATAGATTTTAAGCCAAAAATCCTAAACCCCAAAAATCTAAACAGTCAAATCTCGAGACCACACCCTAGAGGTTAGGGCACAATCGCAGATTGTGACACGTCGTAATCGACCTCTCGGAGGTCTCATACAAGCCCTTGATATCATTCATCGCGTATACATAATGAAAAATAGCGCGGAATTAAAACTTTTCACAAAACAATATCATAGTATTTAAAAACTCTTCCATATAAAAGTAATAGGAAATACTAAGTCTCAATATCATCATCTTAAGACACAAGAGTACTTGGGACACAACCCATACAAAATAGAAAACATAGAACCATATAGTCTATTACAACACTTCATAAATGGAACATAAAAGACATATATGCCCTCGAGTCAAATGAGGACATACTTCCACTTCACTTGAACGATCTTGTAAATACAAGTCTTTCTTCCAAAGTGCTCCTCACCTACCAATGACTATATAGATATATAAAATCATTGAATTAGTACAACCACATGTACTAAGTATGGATTAATACATAAAAATCATGAAAACGGACATTTATTGAAAATATGCATCTTTTCATTTAGCTATCATAATATCATCATAAGAGCAACATCTATCAACTTAGTATCACATAACAAAACATTAAAAGCCAATTATCATATTTTAGAACTCACTTTCCAGTAAGCTATATTCACTGTACAGTGAATTGCTTCACTGTAACAGTGAAGTACTTTGCCTTCCCTCTCTAACACTTCCTAGCATATAGTCTTCTCACTAAAGCCATCATAAGATTCACTTAAGTCACACAAAGATATACCACCCATACACCCTCTCTAAATGTGCCTCACCGATCCTCAAGACTACTCATAATGAGACACATACACACCTAAATACACCAACATACAAAACATAAATAATATGACAATCTCCCCTACCAAGCCTATCAAAACACTTACTTAAGTACTCCTAGAAGAGAACGACCGTACACCCTCTTCAAGGCTACCTATATAATCCTTAAGACTTCCTAAGTTTAGATCATGTCAAACATAACAACAAACTTCCCTAACTAGAGTCATTCTCAAGACTCACATAGATAAGACATGAAGAGATCATCCTTTATGCCCTCTTCACACTTTAACTAAGGAATCATTAAGTCACTTTAGATTAGGTACTCATTCATATACATACTTTATATCATTAAGTCATTACATTACTTAGTTCATTAAGACACATTCATTACATAAAGGACATTCAAGTAATGGCCTTGGACAAGACCTAGGGAATCTTACTAACACCTTCAAAGCCTATTGCGCAATGTCTAGATAGCGTCCCATACCACCACCTGAACCTCATAGAACTTCTCTAATGCTAATAGGTATCCCACATGATGAGAATAGGCAATAATCGACATAGACCATGGTAGGAAAACATGGAATCCGGAGTTCTATCCTACTCCGATGCGGTTGTTCTACTTGCCAAAGGTAGAACTTAGAAACATCCCATGTAGGCACATGGTTAAGAAATATGAAGGGCTCCTTTGTATTCTAGCCTCATTCTTTACATAGAACTACTTCCCTTGCCATACTCACTCGGTTCTAGCCTTTGTTCTTATAGATTAATTCACATTAAGGTTCATACAAAAGGGTTCCATATCAAGTTCATAACCCAATTATATTTACCCTACCAAGAAAGGTCCACTAGGGCTACCTACCTAAGGCAACAAGAAGCTCATCATGACTTTCCTAAGGATTGATATGATGCCGTTCCATCCAATCAACCTTAAGTTCATAATTCATTAAATGAAGGATACCATTACGGCTTTCGACTTCAAGTTTCATAAGCTTACCACTAGGTTCAAGGTTTCAGATAAAGGACCCTCTTATCATCATTCAAGGTCTCACTTAACATTCATTCATTCAAGACTAATACACTTTAGCTACCTAAGTCAAGATATCACATATTCATATTCATACATGCATCAATTAAGGGACACAAGTATGCCTAAACAAGACACAACATACTTTACTTTAGCACATATAACATACATTCTTTAGACACTTAGGAATGACCCTTATAACATTATGTCAACCTATTCACTACTTTAACATCATCAACATAACCGTTATAAACTCATATAGCCAAGTTAGGAACAACCTTAACACATAGACATAGCATAACATGATTTCCTAAATAGCATCAATAGAATAACACATACTTTCATGTATAGGTAGATATGATCATACTTCACATAATCAACTACACAAACCAACATAATACTTCAATTAGTTGCCGACAAGGCCATGATCATCAATATACTTAAAATAACACCGACGAGGCCACATCTATTCACATAACACCGCCACCATAAGTGGACCAAACCAATCACAACATAAATGAAGTCTAAATAACATTGAATAAAAGGAAATAGGGCAGCGTACCACTACTTCATCCTTAACACTTCAAGCCAATGCCAAATCATCCAATTCAATATCCTTACCCATGGCCATGAACATCAATTCAATACATAAACTATAATACTCAATGAAATCTAAACCAATTCAATATAGACTTGTAATTCTAAGTACAATTAGATAACAATTGAATACAATTCTTACATTATTAGAAAGCCCATAAGAACTACACATTAATTCATAAACATTAGACCAATATCAAGAAACCCATAAATTAGTCAAAAAACTAGGGTTCATCAATTACGTGGGTTCATAGGTTAATTAAGTTAAAATCATCTTAATAACAACAATTCAATCACTAAACAATGATTAAAAACCATTAATGCAAGAACCCATGGTAGATCATGAAATAGGTCAATTCATGTTTTGAAAACTTTAGAAAACATCTTTGAAAGTTGGGCTCCTTAATGAAACGAGTTTCAAGGATCAAAATNCATAAAGCCCAAAATATCAAAACCCTAACATTAAACCTAAACCATAAATATTATATCTCAAATACTTAACTCCAAACCGTAAAACCTAAAAAACAACCTAAACCCTAACCTTAACATCAACCCTAACCCTAACCCTAACCCTAACCCTAACCTTAACCCTAATCTTAACCCTAACCCTAACCTAAACCATAAACCCAAAAACCTCAGCCTAAAATACAAAAACCTAAATATTAAATACTAAGCCATAGATTTTAAACCTCAAATGCTAAATAATGAACCATAAAACCTAAAAAAAAACTACACCATAACCCTAATGCTAACCCTAACCCTAACCCTAAACCCTATGTCCAAAATACGAAAACTCAGACATTAAACACTAAACCATAGATTTTAAACCTCAAATCCTAAACCACAAACCCTAAAACCTAAAAAACCCTAAACCCAAACCCAACCCAAACCAAACCTAACCCTAACCCTAACCCTAACCAACCCTAACACTAAACCATTAACCAAACCTCAAGCCCAAAATACTAAAACCCAAACATTAAACACTAACAATAGATTTTAATTCTCAAATTCTAAATCATAAACCCTACACCCAAACCTAAAAACAAACAAATCCCTAAGCCTTACCTTAACCCTAACCCTAATCCTAAACCATAAACCCGAAACCCTTAAGCCCAAAATACCAAACCAAACATTAAATAATTGCGCCCTCATTCCAATTTTTTTCTCTTCCTAAAATGTCTCTCTCTAGAGAAGCGCTCCTGGTACTTTACACAACGGCTAGTAGATATACTAACTGCGCTCCACCGGAATGGTGTGTGAGCCGCGGGTGGAGGACCAATGACCACCGGACCAAAGGAAAACTGATCGCCATGACGATGGCAACAAAACCCAATCTATAACGCACAAGGATTCATCTCACAGCTCCTCAAAATAGCAAGATACTGACGCGATGAACATTGAATTTTCGGAGAGGGAGCTGGACCGAGAACGTGAAGTTATGTCCTATTGATTCACTTTATTAAATCAAGGAGAAATGATAGGGGAAATGAATACTACTAATCTCGATCTACAACATACTAAAAAATCAGCAGATTCTACCATCCCAATTGATAGCAATCGAGAGGCGATTTTTGGGAGAATCGCGAATGAAACTCCAGGGATGCGCACAAAAATTTGACCAACTTCGAGCCAGGTTTGTAACGAATTAACTACTGGGGTTTATTCCCTTGATGATGAGGTTCATCTCAAAGAATATTCAAGCAAAATGGATGGTGAAATAACCAGCGGGGAGAATTTCGGCGAACTTCGAACTTAGAACACCTGAATCCATGGGAATGCGAGGACTGGAACTAACTTGCAATATATGGATATTCATTTAACAGACTTATCCAAAAATCTTAAGGGAGGAAACTATTCTTACATTCCTTCACTTCCCTACACAAAATCCACGATCAACATGCACAAGGGAAGTCAAGAAAATGAAGGAAATAAATCTACTTCTGGTCGAAATGCAACTCAAAACACAAATTTGGATGTATCTCACCCAGCTGGAGCAGTAAGAACGGGAAATGGAAACAAGGCACAACAAGGGAAAAAATGCAACTGATAAACAGGAGACCAAGAAGAACAATATGAGGATGCCTGCAGCAACCTCAACGGATGATGCACAATCATTTAATTTTTCCTTTGGGATTACAGGTAACTCACTTTATTTAACTCCTAATGTTACTTCTCGTAATTTTAAGGCCATACCAAATCAAGCAAACACAGGTGAGGAACATGCGCAAATAAAGCCTAAAAGGAAGGAGCAACCAACTCAAAACCAGCAGCCTCCAGGCCAGGAGTTGCAACAAGGAAGAAATGATCAAAAGGATGTTGGAAAAGGCAAGGAAAATCAAACAAATCAATGGCAAATCCTAGAACAGGCTCAAAGAAATGATGAAAAGCACAAGGAGCAGCCTAAGGATAACAACAAACAGGGAGGAACAAATTCTACTTACCAAGCCAATCGAGCAAGCACGGAATATCACAATAACTTCCCAAAGATTTCCAATAATTATACTAGGTATGATCCTAACTCCCAAATGAATAGAACTAGTAACCAAAGTAACAATGCAGGTCAGGGCAATGTTAGACCCCCTAACAACTTACAACAGGAATAGAACCACAATAGTTCTAAACAGGACAAGGTTAATGAACCAACCTCATATATTGTTGCTCAATCTTTTGCAGCTCGGATGAGATATAATCAATCAAAGACAAAATTCCTATTGTGTTGAATAATCCTATACACACTACTAAATAGGGATATCCAGCAGTACTTCTAGACGAAGAGGATTACTATGTGAAATTGGCTGAAAGTTGTAAGAATACTCTTGTGGGTAAATTCACAAATACCATGCCTAAGATGGAGTTGGTTAGGAAGAGTTTCACCCTTTCAAACTCAACTTACTCAAAGTGTGAAGATAACTCATTTTTACTCTAGGCATGTGCACATAGATCTGGACAATGAATTTGACTATCAAACTGTGTGGACTAAGCTATGGATGACTATTGAAGGGCAAGTGATGCGACTTCAGGCATGGACTCCTGATTTTACTCCTGGAGAAGAAACTCCCATAGTTCCCATTTGGGTTGCTGTCCCAGGATTACCATGGCATTGCTACAATAAAGTTTTGTTGACGACTATTTTGGAATCAGTTGGGAAGGTATTATATCTTGATTCACCTTCTTCCCAAAATACTAGAGGTAGCACACTTACGGTGGAAGTGCAAGTCGACCTCACTAAGAAAAGACCAGAACATGTATGGTTGGGTTTCAAGAATTCTGAACCCAACAAAGGGAGATGACTTAAGGTTCAATATTAAGGTATCCAAGAGTATTGCATGTATTGTAAACACCAAGGGCATATGGACTATTATTGTACTATTAAAAAAAGAGATGAAGATATTAAAAGGAGAAAGGAACTGGAAGCTGAAAAAAGAACAAGTCAAAAGGTGAACAACAATAAGGTGAAGAATAAACTGAATAAACTTTAAGGCAAAATGAAGGGGGGGGGGATCACAACACTGAAAAACAACAGGAGACTAGAAATCTGACACAAAGACATTACAAGCAGGAATTACCACAAAGGGAGGAATACTGGAAGACCCAAAGGACAAAACAAACAAAAAATTTAGAGCACTCTAACCCCAAAACAACATGGAGAGCACATTCACCACAACATAAGGAAACCAACGACAATATGCAGCAGGCAACATGCACAACAGGTACAGGAGGTATGCATTCTTCAATTCCTATTCGTAACAATTACATTGATTTAGATATGCAGGAACAGATGGTCCAGGAACAGGAGATGGACACCTCCAAAAACGAAGGTATAAACATTAGACCGCAAAGAACTCAAGAGACAAGTAATGTTTCACCATCAACAACTCAAAACAAAAATATGTAGCAACAACAAACACAAGTCACACCTTGGAGTAAAAACAAGAGCACATGTATTGACTTATCTCTCTCCACACCCCAGCAACCCCCTATAAACTCTGTTGAAAATGTTAGGAATGTTGTGTTGGCTGTTGAAGTTGATGGAGGTATGGATTGGGGGTTTCAGGAGAATCCCACTAATTTGCAGGAAGGGGTAACCAAAGGGGGAAAAGGGATTCAAGAAACTGAATACACTGACCATAGGCAAGACCTTAGAGCCCCATCAAACAATATTTCAAGTTCCAGCAATCATGATTTTCAAAAAAAAATTCAGTCAAAGGCAAAGGGATGATACTGGTCAGTTACTGGAAAAAACAAGGATTCAGGAAACTAGTGGTCGTAATGTTATTAATGTTACTGATCAACACCATCAGGCTTCAAATAATACACAGACACAATAGCACCAAGGTGATAAAAAATCAACTGAGAAACACAATAACAGATCACACGGCAGACCTAGCAAAAAGAAAAGACATGCTTTCAAAAGAAGGAAACAAATAGAGTCAGGTATTTAAGAGACAATGATCAGGCTCAAGGAGATAATAGGTCACAAAAACAATACCAGGGGAACTCATACTATGATGTGATAAACTCTGAAGATGAATTTGATGAGGACAATCAATCTCTTGATGAAAAGGAGAATGAAGAGGATGTGGATGAAACTACTGCGCATTTAATCAAGGCATTTGGTTCTACATTCCAAAGTGAGTTCCAAACTGAAATTCAAGAAGTCAAAAATCAACAAGGCTTATCTCCAAGGGGCAGAAAGGAAGTCAGGCAAAACCTTAAAAAAGTCATAGTTAGCACATCTGCTAATGTTAGCATACCCAACACCAGGTCTAGGAGTAAAGGTTATTAATGATCAATACAATATGTTGGAATGCTAGGAGCATCAACACCCAAGGTTCTTTTGAAAGACTCCAAAATATAAGGAAAATGCATAATCTGTCTATGATTGCTATTCTTGAACCATTTGCAGACAATTTCCAAATCAACAAGTACAAGCTTCTGTTATCTATGGATAATGCTCTTTGTAATAATAATGGCAAAATATGGATTTTTTGGAACAATGATATGGAGTGTGATACCTTGGAGGTACATGATCAACCTATTACATGTTGGGCCAAACATGTGGAACACAGTGAAAAGTTTATTATTTCTTGTATTTATGCCAAATGCAAGGAACACCTAAGAAGACCCCTTTGGGATAGACTTTACCATATTTCCAACATGGACAGCCCATGGTGCACGATTGGAGATTTCAATGTTATTACGTCAACATAAGAAAAACATGGAGGTATGCCCTATAACATGAACAAAAACCTGGAATTCATTGATATCATTGAGGCATGTGAACATATGGATATAGGCTATAGTGGTCAACACTATACTTGGTGCAATTAAAGATCCGCAGAAGCAAGGATGTAGAAAAGATTGGATCGAGCCATGTTTAATGATAAATGGCTGGAATGTATGCCACAAACTACTATTTCTCATCTTCCTATTGTAGGCTCGGATCACTGTCCATTATTAATGGAAATGGAAGTGAGAATAGACCAAAAACTTAAATACTTTAAGTTCTTGCACTATTGCACTAAAAATGATAAATTCATGGATATTGTTCAAAGTTCATGGCAAGAGGAAGTATTTGGTGACCCTATGTGGAAACTCTATCAGATAATGAAAAATTTGGCTTCTACTTTGAGTACTTGGTCTAAGAAAGAATATGACAACATCTTCTCCATGGTTACAATCTTTGAAGAACAAGTAAAAAATGCGGAGGAGAATGTCATTCAGAATAATACAGAAGAAAATAAAGACAAGCTTCATCTTATTAATGCTCAATACATCAAGTACATGAAACTGGAAGCATCAATTCTTAAGCAAAAAACTCAGCTTCAGTGGTTCAAAGAAGGGGATACCAATTCCAAATATTATCACTCTATTATGAGGGGAAGAAGGAGGAAGTTGTTTATCCACAAGATTTGCACAGATGATGATATGTGGGTACAAGGAGATGAGAACATTTCCAAAGAAGCTTGTACTTACTTCCAAAACATTTTCACATGTAGAACAAACAGAATCAATGAAGAGATTCTTAACTGTATTCCTAGGATGGTTACAGATGACCAGAACCAATCTCTTCAGTAAATTCCTAATATAGAGGAATTAACTCAGGTTGTTTTCTCCATGAATCCTAACTCTGCTCCAGGTCCGGATGGATTTGGAGGGAAATTTTACCAATCATGTTGGGATATTATCAAGGAAGATGTATTGAAGGCTGTGCAGCATTTCTTCTGTGGAAATATTATGCCTAAATATTTTTCACATGCGTGTCTTGTCCTTCTTCCAAAGTTTTATCATCCTAAAAAATTTCAGAGTTCAGGGCCATCATCTTCAGCAATTTCTCCAACAAAATTATTTCGAAGATTCTTTGCTTCAGATGTAAGACCCCCAAAATGAGTTAGGGCGTCTAGAGACTAACATGTTTGTCTTAAGGTTATAAGGTCCTAAAATTTCTCATAATATGGTTAAGAGGCAGTGTGCAAAGTTTGAGGTGATTTGGAAGACAAACGTCAAGGATCGACAAAAACGTTCGACGACTAGTCACCTATGTGCCTCATATGTCTATGCATGCTTAAAATTGTATAAAATGAGCCTAAAGAGTATTAAAATGATTTATAATGATTTTAAATGGTATTATATGAAGTTTCGAGAAGTTTGGAGGTCAAACATCCAAGAACGTCCAAGAACGTCCAAGACGTTCAAAAGTTAGCCCTTGAGACATTCATGTACGTCTTGATGGGGCCATGCATGTTTGGACGTTTTTCAGGTGTTTGTTTTGGGTGAAACTTTTTTGTAATGTCTAAAAGTTGTTAAGGGTTGTATTTACATGGGAAAAGTCCAGGTACAACTTCAAAAAGTCACCGCAAAAGGGCGCACAAGAAGGACTCAAGGCTGGCCGAGACACTGCCTTGGCAGTGTCAATCGACGGACCAAACGACGGCCAGTTGGTCAACCAACGGCCTGTAGGTGAGGTCTCATCGACTGGTACTTAGCTTGGGCAGTTCTCAAGACAAAAACTGGTCAAGGACCAATCTACGGAAGCCAATGCACGGCCCGTCGACTGACCTACGACCAGTAGATGGCTCAGTCGATAGTGGCCAGCAATCTGTGCCTGCGTACTGATTTATTAAAGTGGTGAATGGGAAATTCACCCCACGTCCTAAACAAACTCTAATTGAGTTATTTACCTAATTTTGGGTGTATATAAGTCATCAAACACATGAACATCTCATTCCCAATCCCATACACACGTAACAAATCTTTCCCTCCAAAAATCTTCTCCCTAGAAACCTCCATTGTTGTTGAAGCTCAAGAACAGCTTGGTGCTTGGAATTTTATGATTTATTCACCAATTTTTTGAGTTCTTCATGTATATAAAGGTATGGTGATCTTCATCGCTAGTTATCCTTCCATCTAGAGAGTTAAATCTCAAAGTTTCAAAAGAGAAAAATATGATCAAACATCTTCTTCTTCAATCTGCCATTGGTTCTTTCTAAAACTGTTTTGAACGATTAAAGCATGCTGAATTGAAGTTAATACAGTGGTTTTAACGTAAATTTGACTCTAAATGCATGATGAACCCATGTCCCTTCCAAACTTGATTTAGTCTTTGCATGGGCTTTGGGATCTTGATTTGTTATCTATCTAATTATGATTCTATTACGTTGAAGTGGTTATATCTACTGTTATTTACATGAATTAATGTTGAATTGATGTTGAAGGATCCATGAGGATCAATATATGATTATTTGAACATGTTTAGCTTAGTTTCCATGATTTGCTGTAATATTGTCTTCTTAATGATTTATTGTGGATTTCGATCATTTTAAGTTGGTTATATATACTGTTCTAGTTTAATATCATGTTGTAATTATGAATATGAATCTTGTATGATTGAAGTAAAGATGGCTTATGTGAATTGATCTAGTCTCTTCTAGTCTATCGATTGATAATACCATGTATATGATGTGATCTCGAATTGTGGATAGATGAAGCATGATTCCTTTGATTTAGTGATCTATTTAGCTGCTGCCTAGCATGTACATTATTGTTAATATATGATTGATGATCAAGGTCTTAGAGAATCAATAGTGTTTGTTAATTCCTCTCTATTCTAGCCAATTTATAAGTCAAATGCCTATGTTGGAAGCTTGATCTTGAAGTGCTTTAAGCATGATTTCATTATGATTAAGTGTATGATTAGCTACTATCGTACATTGATATTATTGATGAAATATGATCTATAATCCATGTAAGTGAAATTGGCTAATGGTCTATGTTCTTCTACCTTCTACTATGCTAAGGTGTTGTGCTAGTTGTATTATGACCTTGTAGTAGCTTCTAATTTAATTCATGTATGATTATGGAACTTAAGCTACTGCCGTATAATTGATTTATTTATGAAAGAGTAGTAAAGGTCAAATATGACCAAAGGCTAAAGGATTGGTAAGAATTGTTCTACTCTTCTACTTCTCTTTTCTTCTATAATAATGTTGATGAAGCCTTGTATGACATTGTGTGGTATGATCCGCTTTTGGTGGCGGTGTTTACTTTATGTCATTATATATCTGTTGAACATTGCCTTGAAGGCAAATTGATGATTATACGAATGAGTGGTTATGATGATCACCTTATGTGTAACTTGTGCCTAGTCTTCGATTATAGTTGTGAATCTAGGTTATGTTACTAATGTTATGAGCATGTAAGTGGCTAAGTTAAGATCATGTGTAGGTGCTGCCATTAATGACTTATTAAAGATTGATGACCCCTACCCATGTAACTCTATGTGAAGGTATGAATAGCTAATGTTAGGAGTCTTAAAGTATACTATGAAGTTGTCTTGTCTCCTATGCTAAAATATGTTGTGTTGTCTATACTTGAAAGTGTAATGTGGTAGAGGGTGGCTGACTCAATAAGTTGTTGATAGACATTATTTGATCATGTTGACCAATGTACACACACACTCACACTTCATGCATGTTTGAAAATTGTAAAGGTTTATGGTGTCTAAATGAAAGGTAGTTCTCATATTCACTAGTTTCTACTACTATTCAGTTAAGCTTATATGATATGATGAAGTATGAATGTGCATAGAGTCTTGGTGGATTTTATATGAAAGGGTTTCTCATATAGTTATACCTATAGACTTATGCATTTATGTATGAACATGTGTGATATCTATGTGTTATGTGAAAGATTTGCTCATATGTATATACACACCTACATGGATGATTATCTAGTAAGTAAGAGGGGCCTTGATAGGGGTGCCCAAGAATATTCTAAATCTAGATAGGTGCTTGAATATGCTATAAGCATATGTGGAATGAATATCTTAAGCCTATGTTTTTTAAAAATATAATTAAAGGCTTTTCGATAAAGGGAACTTAGCTTAGCACCACTGAACTTGACATTGAGAGGTGTTGACTTTCCCTTGAGGAAAGATTCACCATTTGTCCCTTATAGAGTGTTTACTTCCCTTTGAGGAATATTCACCTATGGACCCACATGAGGTGTTGACTTCCCTTGTGGAAGGGATCACCCATGTTTTCTCATGAGATAAGGCCCCAATTGCCCAATGGCATGTAGAGGGAACTACCTATCTCTTAGTTCCATAAACTATGCTTGCCACATAGGATCTAGCAAAGTGAATTCACTTAGGATGCTAGGATGTATGTTAATGTTCTACCTTGGCTAGGTAGGAACACCTTACATTGGTGTAAGTCTCTACAACACCAAATTCCATGATTAGCACCCATGGTCTTAGTGTCGGTTAAGGCTATAGTTTCCCTAATGTAAAATGGACAACGGAAGTAAATGAATAGGATCCTAACTAGAAGGACTTAAGGTAAGTTACTTAGTATAGGTGGAAGTAATGAACCCATCTAGACATTGCACAAGTGTCCCCTTAAAAATTCCTAGGATGGTGACCTAATATGTATGATTATGATTATGTCTTTATGCATGATACTGTAGAAGTGGTCTACTTGTTATGAAGATGTGCATGGTATAAAACTATGTGATATGATCTATCCTTATGTTCACTATGTTGGTCTAAATGACTATATGATGAAGGTCTTGTATTGACATGAATGAAGTTGTCTTTACTTGTTATATTGATGTATGAATTGAATGTTAAGGTTTATGGTCTCATGAAGAGTTTACTAAGTATGTGTTTTGTTATGGGCCTTCACATGTACATTGCACTAGTAGGCTAAGATTGGGGTCATGAACAATGTCTTATAGTGATGAATATGAAAAGAAGTAAAAGTATGTGCAAGTTGATGTAGCTTACTGTAATATCATATATGCTTGACTTGAATGTGTCTTGTAATGGGCTATACTTCTATGGGGATATATGTTGACTTGTGTAAGTATATGTATGTTTCCTTGTGACCTTAAGGTGATGCATTGCACCAAGTATCACTAGAGGATTACTTGGGATGTTAATGAATAAAAGGAAATAAAGCTCACTGTTAAGGTGAATGAGCTCACTGTAAAGTGACCTCAAATGGGACTTAAATTCTATATGTGATTTTCTATGATGTTTGACCTTTGAATATGATTATATGAAGTATGTGATTGATATAAATGCTATTGGTAAAAGTTTTATGATGATTTACTTAAAATGGCATCAAGTATGATTTCAAAGAAAATGTCCCTTTTAAATGCATGTTTTTGCATGGTTGCCATACTTAGTACATTCTTGTGCTAATCCGATTTTTCTCTACTTTTTACACAAAGTGTAGGTTATGGATGCTTAAAGGATGTCTTGAATGGTGAATAGCTTGATAGATGATTCCCAATTACAATAAAACGAATCCTTAAGTTCAAGGATCTCCTACTTATGTCTTTACTGTGAAGTCTTTAAATGTTGTATAGTTATGTTTTATGTCTTATGGGTCGTGTCCCTAATGTACTCTAATGTTGTTGATTCTAAGTTGTCAAAGAGACTTTAGGTCTATAAATGTATTAATACTTATGTTTTATCTATAGATGAGATGAAGTTTCTAGCATATGATGTGCTATGAAAAGTTTTAAATTTTCTCCTAAATTTACTAGGTCAATGCGATGAATTATAACTATGGGCTTGTATAAGACCTCCGAGAGGTTAAGTACGCCATTTTACTTCTAGGGGGTACTACCCGGATGTGACATCAGATTAGCAGGTATTCTGCCTCAGTTTATTTCTGAGAATTAGTCGGCATTTGTTATGGGAAGAAGTATATCGGAAAACATTATGTTAGCTCAAGAGATCACTCACAGTATCAAACAACCCAATGAAGGTGACAATGTGTTAATCAAACTCGATATGACCAAGGAATATGATAGAGTGTCATGGTCGTATACTTGTTTAGTTTTGCGAAGAATGAGTTTTTGTGTGATTTTTATTGACCTAGTGTGGAGGATAATGAGCAACAACTGGTACTCAGTTATTATAAATGGGTCTAGACATGGTTTTTTCCATTCAACCAGAGGTCTCAAACAAGGTGATCCGTTATCTATGTCCCTATTTATTTTAGGGGTGGAGGTACTTTCTCAAATGCTCAACATTCTTCATTATCACCAGAGTTACAAAAAATTTGAAATGGAAAGTAGAGTTCCACAAATCAATCATGTTAGCTTTGCGGATGATACAATTATCTTCTCTTCCACCACTAGCGATACTCTTCATATCATAATGAAAACTCTTGTCACTTATGAGTCTGTTTCTGATCAACTCATAAACAAAGATAAGAGTCATTTCATGGTGCCTGCGAATTCACCTACTGAGGACATTATTGTAATTGGAGAGATGACTGGGTTTACTCAGAATAACAGTCCCATAACATATCTTGGGTGCCCCCTCTACATTGGTGGTCAAACAATTATTTATTTCTCTGATTTAGTGTCAAAGGTCACTAAGAAATTTTTTGATGGCAGTCAAGAATTCTTAGTTTTTGTGGGAAAGCTACTATGATCAAGCATGTGATCAATCAATCCCTATACACACTATGTCAACTACTTCTCCTCCTAAAACTACAATCCGATACATCAAGAGAGCCATGGCTGACTTCTTCTGGGGCTGGCATAAGGAAAAAAAATATCATTGGGCATCTTGGGATACGTTGTGTCTTCTAATGGATTAGGGAGGTATTGATACAAGACGTCTTTAAGATGTGTGCATTTCACTCTAAATTAAACAGTGGTGGATCTTCAGAACTAGACAGACTTTATGGTCTCGATTTTTGAGGGAAAAATATTGTCAAAGGGCTCATTCGGTAGCAAAGAAATTTGATACTGGACAATCCTTGGTTTGGAATTTTATGATGAAAAATAAAAGTATGGTCGAGTCACAGATTCATTGGAGAATCAGATCAAGCAGCAGTTCCTTTTGGTGGGATGGTTGGTTAGGAGATGGTCCTCTTGCTCCTCAATGCAATCCTATCACTATCCTTAATAGTACCACTGTTTCGCAATTCTTAATTAACGAAGGATGGAACGAAAAGCTGATACGACAATGGGTGCCCCCCTTATTGGTTCCAAAGGTGTTGAGCACTACCATCAACATTCAAGAGAAAATAAAAGATGAGGCAATCTGGAAGCTTTCTGATAACAGACTGTTTTCCTTTTGTACTGCCTGGGATTATATTAGACACAGGAGGGACAATAACATCATTAGTAAAGGCATTTGGCATAAACATATTCCATTTAAAATTTCTTTTCTAGTGTGGAGGGCGTTACGAGGTAAACTCCCCACTAATGAAAAGATTAATAGATTTGGGATGGAAGTTGCCCAGTGCTCTCGCTGTCACAATACATGTGAAGATAATATAGAACATATTTTTATTTCTGGTCATTTTGCTAACAGTGTGTGGAGTTTGTTTTCTGCAGCTGCAGGGATCCACCATGATCACACCACAATACATACACTGCTGCAAAGATGGTGGAATCTGGAACATAGGAATGAAGTGCAGAAGCTGCTCATCAAGTTTCTACCAGTGATCATCTTGTGGATTCTTTGGAAAAATAGGTGCGCGCAAAAATATGGAGCAAAGCAGTCCAACACATTTCGAGTCAAATTTCTCATCCTCAAAGACTTCAATCATCTTCTCAACACAGCCTATCCATACATTCAATGGCCTAAAAATTGGAACACACTAATCGGAATGGTGGCAAGTTGTAAGCATGAGATTATGATTAAACAAGTAAAATTGGAGAAACCTAATCAACCTTTTCTCAAGCTTAACACTGATGCTAGTTCTCTGGACAACCCCAAAAAAATTGGAGGAGGAGGAATTGTAAGAGACCACCAAGGAAACATGATATATGCTTTCACCATTCCAATGGTAATTGGTACAAACAATCAAGCGGAGATTCAGGCAACTAGTCATGGGCTAGAATGGTGTATTCAACATCGATATAAGAAAATCCACTTGGAAGTAGACTCAGAACTGCTCGTTTGTTGGCTATCAAATCGGGCTAAACCTCTATGGAATCTACAACAATACACACTTGAGCTCCATAATTTAGTGCAACAATTGGAACAAGTCAAGATTACTCATGTGTACAGAGTAGCAAACAACAGAGCTGACAGACTCTCAAAATACAGTCACAACACAGATATTATACAAGACTTCTACATAAAGAACCAACTACCTATTCTTGTAAGAGGAAGCTTCATTCTGGAAAAGCTGGGCATGACTAACTTCAGGAGAAAGAAACTGAAAAGGATTAACAAGCCTCCATGATTGTTGCTTACTGTTATGGTATAGTTTTACTATACCCTTTTGGTTAGGAGCCTATTCAACTAGACTATGCTATTTTGTATAGTCCTTTTGAATAGGATAGTATTTTATTCTTGTTTTACTTATGTAAGGGGAGAGTCTCCCTTATTTATGTTTCCTAGATACTTTGTATTGGGAGGAGTCCTCTCTTCTAGGTTCTTAGTATTTTGGTTTCTCTTTTATCTAGGGGGATGAGTTGACTTTCTTTTGTGGAAGGTTGATTACTGAACCATCTTAGGATCATAGGTAAGTTTATGTCCCCCTTCTTGTACTTATTGTTTTTTTATTAATGTTAAGGCCTAAGGGTGTTTCTTAGCCGCTAACCCTCCCAAGGTAGTTAAAATAAAAAAAAATATTAGATATTAAACATAGATTTTAACCCATCATTTGCTAAAACTGCACCATAAAACCTAAAGAAAAACCTACAACCTAACCCTAATCCTAACCCTAACCCTAACCCTAAATTCTAAACCTTAAAACCTAAAAAACAACCTAAACCCTAACCCTAATCCTAACATTAACCCTAACCCTACCACAAACCCTAAACCCCAAGACCAAAATACTAAAACCCAAACATTAAGCACTAAACAATTGATATTAAACCTGAAATCCTAAACCTTAAACCCAAAAACCTAAAAAAAAACCAAAACCCCACTACATGAAATGACCTTTTTAGTGGAAGAAAAAATCACAACAGAAACCCCAAAATTTGCCACAAAAACACATTTAGTGGAAACTGAAGGTTCGTTGGTGTAACGTTACAGCCAAAACTAAAGGTCATTTGAGGAGAAAAACAAAGTTACCACAAAAGGTTCTTTTGTGACAACTTCTGTCGCCACAATACGTTTTTATTATCGCAACAAAAATGAACTGTTAATGGGTAAACCAAGAGGGTCACCACTAAATCCTTATCAGCGACAAAAGTCGCCACTAAAAAGTACTAGAGGCGACATTAACCCACCACAATAGAAGATATACTTTTAGAGGCGACAATAAGTCGCCAGAAATAAGAACTTCTCTTTAAAAAAATATAATTTTTATGCTATTAATTTCTGCAATAATATAATATTATACTTGTCCCTTTTTTTGTGAAAGCAACATCAAAAATATTTCTCAACTACAAAAAATCATAATAACTTCAAACTCTTTATCAACACACCTCAATCATCAAAGAATCTTGTCCCTTTTAAGGAAGAAACAAAGGTTCACATTATAACCATCTGTTAAAAATAAACATTATTTTCTTTTATTAAAATGGAGAAACGGGTATAAACACAAAAGGAGAACAATGTATCGCATATCAAAACGCAAGACAAATGCAACGCTATGAAAAGCTATTTTTTGACTAGTGAGTGACAGTTGAAGTATGTAAAAGTTTTAACTGAGATATACCATGCCAAAACTATTAAAAGACAAATGCAAAAAGGGACAAAAGTTGATAATCTACAATAAAATGATCCCCAAGCTTGAAATCATGTTCTCCATCCAATAAGTAAGTGTAACATTCCAGAAAATGTGCATGTCTAGTGAAGAGCCTAGTAGGTTTTTAAGAATGCGTATTGGGGTACATAGGCATCCCAATGCCCAATATTGAGAAATATTGGGCATATTAGAGAATATTGACTTAAGGGTGTTATCCAATGTCTACACAAGTAAATTAAAATACACGTCTATGTCAAAAACTCCAATCCAAGCTTGATTAAGAATTGTACCTACAATGAAAACCCTAACCTAAAATAACTATATTCTTCACATATTCTTCATATTCACGCATTAGGTACTAGGCATCCAAGTGTCAAGCCTAGGTGGCATAGCACATAATCATTTAAAATGATCATGTAGAATAAGCAGTGCCCAAGGACATAGTGAGGATCCTTGGACAATAAGTGAACATTCCAAATGAACCTTACAGAATAGTTAGTTAGGAAAGTGCACGGCAACACATGCGCAAGCACATGTGCAACCGGACAAGGGACCAAGCTAACCGATTCCGTTAGAGCGGTTGGGAAAAGGCGTGCGTCCGGGTCAGCCCACGTGGGTCCAATCTCCCTAACCGGTCCTAGGCTCTAACTAAATGACTTAACTAGCTAACTAACCTAGGACAAACCAAAAATAACTAACTAGTGGACCCGACTACCTAAGACCTAATCGGGTGACATTAAGTCGAGTAACTAACTAAGAAACATCCTAGTACCTAGCCTAGGATGGTCCAAAGGGTTGATTATCGTCCTAACAACTCAAAGATACTTTATTAATTACCCTCGGTTAATTAATTAATTAAATTAGCAACATAATTAATTAATTTAAATGGATAAACCGAAACCATTAAGCAAAATTCCAGATTTTGGTTAAGTCAAGGTTCTCCTATTTTTAGTCAATTTAGGAGGGGTGTTTTTGTAATTATCTACTTGAGTTATTTCATTAAGTTATTTAGTCTAAGATGAATTAGTTAATATTCAGTTTCTAAATACTTAGACTCACGTTATTTATCATAAACCCTACGACTAAAATCAGCGAGAAAACATAAAGAAACCCTAGGTGATTTCAAGCAAGTTCTTCAAGGTTTTCGTGCAAAGTTCGAGGTAATCTTCGTAGATTTAATTCTATAGTAAGGTATGAGTTTTCTCTCCTGGACTCCTTTCTCAAAGAGGCTTTTCAAAGTTTTTAATTCAAGAATCCAAAAACTAGGGTTGTTCCCAATGAATAGCATGTTCATCTCCCTAGTTCTCCTTATTTTCGATTCTAGTAGTTTGTTTAAAAATAAATCTCGAGCATGTTGTTTGTATGTGATGTTAACTGATCATTATGTGTAGGTTTATGTCATTGATAATGTCGAATAATACCTATATGTTAGATCCGTATGATTAGGGTGTTATTTACATGAGATAATAATGTTGTAATGCCTACTTGTGTTCGAGAAGATGAAATTGTTATAAGTTGTTCATTGAATTGTTTCATAGACTAATCAAAGGTTAAAAGCTGGCTTCTTTAACATGATAGATTATATAATGTATTCATGAAGTAATTGACTTGGCTAGAGATAATATCGTAGTTTGGTTTATGCCAATAAATTGGCCAACAATATTATCTTCCAAAATATGTGAAGTCATACCAATCTTAACTCAATGAACTCATAACATAGGGTATGCCAATCAACGGGACAAGTCCCAACATACCCTATCAACACGAACTTGTCAACGTAATAACATTGAATAAGTCCTTATAACTTTCTTAAAGAATTCTACAAGACTATCAATTAATGTTGAACAAGATAAGGTGAGTAATTAAATAACGAAAAGATTAAGTTATGAAATTTACCTAATATATAGTGTTAAAGAAAGTGAGATAGACCTCACTTACACTTAAAAGATTATGTCAAAGATACTCACATAAGAGGGTACTAGAAGCCGTGAGACAAATCTCACTCGCACCATGATAATAATGTAAGGTTTAATTTTATACTCATCAAGTATAGAAAAGGGATGACAAGTCATACATTGAGGTAAGCATACGTCATACTAGAAGCAAGCTTTCATAATGTTTTAGTCAACTCTAAAAGATATTAAGTAAAACAAATTTGAGCTTAGCACCGATGGACTAGCAATGAGCTTGTGCCAGCACATGTAAGACTCATGAGACGAGATCACCACCCAGGTGGACCAGGGTCTCCGAAAGTCTCCTAGTCTTTGAACTATGTTGCCAGAATAGGGACTAGCTAGTGGAGAAATCCACCTAAGAATGCTAGGTAGTTTTTATTTCACTTTGGCCGGTGATACCACCTCTTTTCGGTGTGGGGGAGACATTGGATTTCATGTTTAGCTCACATGATCTATGTCGGTTAAAGCTCAAGAAAGTATTCGGTTCACTTTAGCCGTGAACCACCTCTTTTCGGTGTGGGGAAGAAACTGACTTTGGTTTCACTTTAGCTGGTGAACCACCTCTTTTCGGTGTGGGGAAGACAGTGAGCTTGGTTTACTTTAACCGGTGATCCACCTCTTTTTTGTGTGGGGAAGACACTGGATTTCATGTTAGCTCGCATGATCTACTTCAGTTAATGGTAAAGACTTCTTTAAAAGAAAGTAAGAAAGAATGAAAGTAGCATGTTCAAAGTGAACAACAGATCAAAGAAGAAGAAACGTAAGTTCAAAGTGAACTAAGTAAGCAAAAGCTTAAGAATGTCAATCATCAGTGTTTGATAAGAATGAAGTTTTAACAATTTAGTGGTTTATGCCAATATTGGAGTATGAATATATGCACCAAGATCTATATATTATGCAAATAATGAAATAATGGGCATAGCTAATAAAGATTGGCTTATAAATACATTCATGCCCAATTTAACAAAGAATGAGAAGTATAACTCATGAGTAGAGTAGCCAAATCATTTCCTTAGTCTTGTGAATTACTTAATCGATTCATTGTAGGTATGAGACTACAATGAATCATTGCACTTGTAATTAAAACAAAGGATCAAAGGAGATCATTGAACTACACAACAGAAAAAAGAAAAGACTGAAAAATAAACTAAGGAATGGGAGAAGAGCTCTCGGCCTAAGGGGGCAAATTTCTTAAGTTTTGGTTAAGTTGTTCTAAAATTATGTTCATGATTCCAAGGTATTATTTTCATATAGAAAATTAGTTGTGTACCTTAATTGCATGAGAACATGTCATATTCATAGCATGAATAAGAGATAACGATTTAAGAAAGTAAAGTGACTTAACTTTCCAGAAACGGCAAGTTACTTTAGGAAGAGCTTTCCTTGATCATGCATAGTCCTTATGTGTTTATGTGCATACAACCATACCTAGTACAAGTGTGTACTAACCCCATATATTATTACTATTTTTATAGGTGCAGGTTCTAGAGAAGATTTATGATTCGACGAAGCTATTTGGATTAGCGATCTCTAGACTTTTGTAGGTCCTCTATAGTTTGAGGATGCTACACTTTATTATTCTAGCTTTAGTACGTTAGATATAGCTAGTGATGATGTCCCTAGCGTTCCATTTCAAATATTTGTTCAAGCGTTTGAAATAAGGCCGATTAGGCAAACTATTATTATTATTATGATTCATCATTTCGATTGTTTAATCTATTGATAGATGGTTGCTTTAGTTTGATCTTATTGGTATATCACTCTATACAGTTATATGAATTCTATGTATACTTCAATAAAAGTTTTAATTTTTCCGCATATTTAACTGTATGATTGTGATGAAAGCTAAGAAGAGGCTTGTGTGCGACCTCTGAGAGGTTAACGACGCCGGTTTCATTCGGATTCCAGAATCTAGGTGTGAAAAACTTGGTATCAGAGCGTGAGGTTAAATTACCTAGGAACTAAAGATCAAAACAACCACGTTGCGTAGTTTCTAACTTATGCTTGTGAAGTGCACCACAATCATGACTTAGAGACTTTGTGATGTTAGGAATTTTTCCTTCTTCTACTCTTTATCGTGCTGTCTAGAGCTTACATTTTTTGTCATTCTAGCATCTAACTTCCTTCTTGTGTGTTCGTGTGGAATAATGAACACAAGAATTAGGATAGGCCCAAGTTCAAGAAGGTGCACCAACACCCAGGTAAACCTACTCCTTGTAAGAACATTAATGCCAAGAAGGGCAATGATAGAAATGCCCTGCGTGACCGACAGATGTGTGGTAATTTTGGTTGTTCGCATGGAGGTGAGTGCATGGTAGGTTTTAATGGATGCTACGGGTGCGGCATGTAACATTTTTGAAAATTGCACGTCTAGTAAAGATCCTTATAAGTCCTTAAGATTGTGTATTGGGGGTACATAGGCACCCCGATGCCCAATATTGAAAAATATTGGGCATAGTATAGAAAATTGGCTAAGGGGTGTTAGCCAATTTCTATAATATTATCCAAGTAATCGAATCATGCTCCAAGCTTATTAGAAATTGTACATGCAAAGAAGACCCTCAGATAAAATAGTGATCGCTAATGCAATACTTAAGGTATGAGGCATCCAAGTGTCAAGCCTAGATACCATAGCACATAACCATTTAAAATGATTATGTAGAGTAAGCAGTGCCCAAGGAGATAGTGACGATCCTTGTGACAATAAGTAAACATTCAAAAGGAATCTTCCCAATAGTTAGTTAGGAAAATGCAAGAAGCACATGCGATTGCACATGGGCAAGGAACGGCCCAGGGGACCACCCTAACCGATTATGTTAGGGGGTTGGGGACCATGCATGTGTGGGTCCAACCACGTAGGACCAGTACCTCTAACCAACCCTAGGCCCTAACCAACTAACTTAACTACCCAACCACCCCTAAACCTACCTAGTACGGATATCTAAGACACCCGACAACCTAGGACCTTGTCGGGTGACACATAACCGATTAAACTAACTTAGGGACAACCTAGTACCTAACCTAGGATGGTCCAAATGGTTGACTTTAGTCCTAAAAACCTAGGGGTATTTTAGTAATTATCCCTCTACAACTTAATTAATTAAATTATCAACTTAATTAATTAAAATAAAAAGACAAAACCGAAACTACAAGGAAGACACCCTAAAAATCGGTTAAGTCAATATTTCCCTATGTCAAGTCAATCTAGGAAAGGCGTTTTGTTAATTAACTACCTAAGTTATCTTAGTTAAGTATATAAACTAAATTCACTTTATTTACAATCAGTTCTCAAAAGATTTAGACCTAAAAGCTGCTCACCATTAACGTCCAAAAAAAAAAAAAAGCAAGAGCAACAACCATGACCTAACCCTAAAACTCTAGCAAGGATCTTCAACGTTTTTCGTGCAAAGTTCGTAGTGATCTTCGTAGATTCAATTATACATAAAGGTATAGGTTTTCTCTCATGTAATCCTTTCTCCAAGAAGCTTTTCAAATGTTTTTACTTCAATATTATCGAAACTGGGGTTGTACCATCGAATTGCATGTTCATCTCCCTAGTTCTTCCGATTTCCGATTCTTGTAGTATAGTTGTATTATTCTCAATGCATTGTTGATTACATGTGGTATAAACTGATCTTATATGTGTGTTTAAGTGATTTATATGTCAAGTGAAATATATACATGTTAGATCCGCATACTTAGGGTGTTCATTACATGAACATTAAATGTTATAATGCCTAACTATGTATTCGAGAATGTTAATGGTTATGAGTATTCTTTGAATTGTTGATATGTTCATTCAAGGCTATGAGTGACTTATTTAACATGTTAAATCAATATATTTCATTCATGAATGAGTGAATTGGCTTGTGCTTATATCTAAAGTAATTTCGTGCTAACAAATTGGCTAGTACCAATATATTCCAAAAATGCAAAGTAGTTCCAATATCAAATCAATAACCTCATAACATAAGGTATGCCAATCAATGGGACAAGTCCCAACATACCCTATCCACATCACTTGTAACGCCATAAAATCTTACTAAGAGTCAATAACAATAATAAAAGAATGATATAAGTTTAGTAAGTGACGTGAACAAGTTAAGATGAGTAAAGAGATAACCAAGAGTTAATTTATAAGATTGACCTAATATAGTGTTAGAAAGAAGTGAGATGAGTCTCAAGAACACTTAATCATTACGTCAATAATACTCACATAAGAGGGTGCTAGAGTCCGTGAGACCAGTCTCACTCGCACCCTGATGATAAAGTAAAGATTCAAGATCAGAATCATCAAGTAAAGATAGGGATGACCAGTCATCTATAGAGTAAGTAAACCTCATAACTAGAAGAAATCTTCCATAATTTAATGAGTCAACTCTAATAGATAAGAAGATAAAATTTGAGCTTAGCACCGATAGACTAGCTATGAGCATATGCTAGCACACGTAAGTCTCATGAGATGAGATCGAAAGGGTCTCCGTACGTATCCTAGTCTTAGAACTATGTTGCCAACATAGGGTCACCTTGCTAGTGGAGGCCACCTACTAAACACGCTAGCAAGTTAGGTATCACCTTGGCCGGCGATTCCACCTCTTTTCGGTGTGGGGGAGACACCGGGTTTCATGTTGAGCTCACATGATCTATGTCGGTTATAGCTCAGTACAAGCATTTGGTTCACTACTGTAGTGAACCACACTTTACGATATGGGAAAGACATCGACCGATTCACCTTAGCCGGTGAATCCCCATTTTCAGTGTGGGGAAGATAAAGAGATTAGTTCACTTTAATGGGTGAACTACCCCTTTTCGGTGTGGGGGAGACACTGGATTTCATGTAGCTCGCATGATCTACTTCCGTTTATGCTAAAAGAATTGTTTAAGAGAGTAAGAAAGAATAAGTAGAAAGTTCAAGTGAATGATCGAGCAAGGGAGTATGATTATAAGTTCATAGTGAACTAAGTAAAGTAAGATATTAATGAACATTAATCACTAGTGTTGATAGACATAAAAAGTTGGGGTTGGCCAATAATGAAGTTGGATTAGGTCCCAAGAACTATATATTATGAATTAATCAAAGAGGGTGCCTAGGCAATAAAGATTGACTTATTTATGTAAGTATACCCAAAAAGAAGAAGAATGAAAAATCTAACCCATAAGTAGGGTAGCCAATCGTTTCCTTAGTCTTGGGAAATGCTTACTCGATTCATTGTAGGTATGGGACTACAATGAATCATTGCACTTGTAAGCGAAACACAAGATCAAAGGATATCATTGGACTACACAACAAGAAGATAGAAAAGACTGGAAAATAAACTAAGTGTGGAATAGGGTTCTCTCGGCCTAGACAACGAAAATATAAATGTGTGTCTAAGTTGTTCTAAAATTATGTTCATGATTCCAAGGTCTTATGTTCATATAGAAAATGAGTTGTACTTCTTAATTGCATGAGAATGTTTCATATTTACATCATTAATAAAGAGTAACGTTTTAAGTAAAGAAGAGACGTGATTTACGTAACATTGACACTTGTTTAGGAAAAGATCTTTCCTTGTTCATGCATCGTCCCTTATGTGCTATGTCCATACACCCACACTTAGTACAAGTGTGTACTAACCCCATATCTATTTACTATTTTTATAGGCGCAGGTTCTCAAGAAGGTTGAAGTCCGTCGAAGCAGTTCTCCAAACTTTGGTAGGTCCTCTGAAGTTCTAGGATGCTACGTTTTATTATTCTATCTTAGTACATTAGATTTAGCTAGTGACTACTGTCCCTAGCGTTTATTTCCAAATATATATTTCAAAGCGTTGTAATAAGGCAATTGGCGAAATTTTATTATTATTATTACGATCATTTATTTATTGTTTAATCTATTGATAGATGGTTGTTGAGTTTGAGCTAGTAGAATATCACTCTTATACAAAACTATATAATGTCTATGTATACTTCGTTAAGTAACTAAAAGTTTTAAATTTTCCGCAAATTTAACTGTATGATTGTGATGAAAGCTAAGAAGAGGCTTGTCTGCGACCTCTGAGAGGTTAACAACGCCGGTCGCGGTTCGAATTCCAAAATCCGGGTCGTGACAAACTTGGTATCAGAGCATGAGGTTAAATTACCTAGGATCTAAAGCTCAACACAACCACGTTGCGTAATTTCTAACTTATGGTTGTGAAGTGCACCACAATCATGATTTAGAGACTCTGTGATGTTAGGAATTTTCCCTTCTTCTACTATTTATCAAGCTTTATAGAGCTTTGACATTTTGTGTCATTCTAGTATGTAACTTCCTTATTGTGTATACGTGTAGACAATGAACACAAGATGAAATGCCAACAGAACGGTTGAAGAAGTTGTTGCCGGAGGCAATGAAGCTCCTCCTCAAGCCGCAACCGTTAAAGCTCAAGTGCCCGCCAATGTAGTTGGAATGACTGATGGAGAGGTTAGGGCGAAATTGTTTTTGATGGCCCAAGCCATTACTGTGCAAGAACAAGCCATCATGACTTAAGCCAATAGAGAAGTTGCTACCAGAGAAAATCCACAGGTTAGCACTATGGCTAGTAGGTTGAGGGATTTTACTAGAATGAATCTGCCAGTCTACTATGGGTCCAAAACTAATGAGGATCCTCAAAGAGTTTGTGGATGAGGTTTATAAGATTCTTAGTGCTATGGGGGTTAATGAAGAAGAAAAGGCTGAGTTGGCTGCTAATCAACTCAATGATGTGGCTCAAGTGTGGCACAGGATGTGGGGAGATGGTCGAATACCTAAGGATGTCCCCGTCACTTGGGACGTTCCCAAAACTGCATTCTGGAGAGATACTTTACCAGGGAAAAGAGAGAAGCTAAAGTCGAGGAATTCATCAAATTACGACAAGTAGGTATGTCGGTTAGGGAATACTCTTTGAAGTTTGGTAACCTTTCAAAATATGCTTTTTCTATTGTGGCTAATAGTAGGGATGAGATGAGCAGGTTTGTGACTGGTGTCTCGGAACATCTGGAAGAGGAGTGTCGGGCAGCCATGTTACACGATAATATGGACATTGGTAGGTTGATGGTCCATGCACAACAAGTTGAGGAGAGTCGTTGGAGAAAGAGAAGCCGAGAGAGAAAGAAGTCACGGCCTACGGACCAGACCGGTTCCAATCATGGTAATAGTTTGTTTGGAGTTCGGGATAAGCCCAAGTTCAAGAAGGGAAACAAACGCTCAGGTAACTTTACCCCTTCGAAAAATACTAATGCAAAGATGGGCAATGAAAAGAATAACCAGATTGACCGACGGGAGTGTGGTAAGTGCGGCCGTGTGCATAAGGGTGAATGCATGGTAGGTTTCAATGGTTGTTATGGGTGCGGTAAGAGTGGGCACGTGGTTAGGGACTGCCCAAACACAAAGAATCCGGCAAAGGCAGATGCTCAGCCTCAGCTGAATCCCAATGCAGCAGTCGAACCACTTAAGAGGAACCGATTCTATGCGTTGAAGGAAAGAGAGGAACAAGAGAAGTCCGCAGATGTGATTACTAGTAACTTGCTTGTCTTTTCTTTTCCTGTTTATGAATTATTAGATCCTGGATCTACCTTATCTTTTGTTACTCCATTAGTAGCTAGTAAATTTTAATTGCTTCCTAAGATTCTCTATGAGCCATTTTTAGTGAGTACTCCTATAGGGGATAGTGTTAGGGCCGAGAGGGTTTACCGAAATTGTCCCATTACTGTCCTCAATAAAGTTAGTCATGCTAACCTAATAAAATTAACTATGCTTGATTTTGATATAATTTTGGGTATGGATTGGCTTCATAAATACTTTGCTACTATCGGTTGTCAAAATACGGTTATCAATTTTCAGCTTCCTAATGAATTAGAGTTAAAATGGGAATGGGGTGGTTCAAATCCAACAAGCCAAATAGTTTCCAAGTTTAAGGCTAATAAAATGTTATCTAAGGGATACTTGTGTCACTTAGTTAGAGTCAAAGAGTTAGAACAAGAAGTCCCTTCCATAGACTCTGTGTCCGAAGTTAACGAGTTTCAAGATGTTTTTCCGGAGGATTTACCAGGGATCCCTCCCGAACGTTAGATCGATTTCGGTGTTGACTTAGATCCCAACACGAAACCGATTTCAATTCAACCATATAGAACGGCCCCAGCAGAACTTAAGGAGTTGAAGTTGCAATTAAAAGATTTACTTGATAAGGGCTTCATCCAATCGAGCATATCCCCTTGGTGCGCTCCAGTGTTGTTCGTAAAGAAAAAGGATAGAACCCTTAGAATGTGTATCGATTATCGGCAACTCAACAAAGTCGCTATAAAGAAAAAAAATCCTCTTCCCCGAATCGATGATCTTTTTGATCAACTTCAAGGTTCAAGTTTCTTTTCTAAGATAGATCTTAGGTAAGGTTATCACCAATTAAGGGTAAAACAAGAGGACGTTCCTAACACTTCCTTCCAAACTAGATATGGCCATTACGAGTTTCTTGTGATGTCATTCAGTCTAACTAACGCACCAACCGCGTTTCTGGACCTTATGAATAGGGTTTTCCGTGAGCATCTAGATTCTTTCATCATAGTATTCATAGATGACATCCTCATATATTCTAAGTCCAGAGAAGAACATGTACAACATTTTAGAATGACATTGCAAGTACTTAGAGAACAGCAATTGTATACGAAGTTTAGTAAGTGTGCGTTTTGGTTAAGATCGGTAACTTTCCTTGGTCACTTGGTGACTGATGAAGGTGTAGAAGTGGATCCGAAAAAGATAGAGGCGGTCTAGAATTGGCCGAGACCCCTTACCCCTACCGATATTCGAAGTTTCTTAGTTTTGGCCAATTATTATCGTCGGTTTGTGGAGGGTTTTTCCGCGATTCCGGCTCCATTGGAAGCGTTAACAAAGAAGAAAGTGAAGTTCGAGTGGTCTGAACAATGTGAGAAGAGTTTTCAAGAACTCAAGGACTGACTCACTTCGGCCCCGGTCCTCACTTTGCCGAGAAGTGGTGAAGGGTATATGGTTTATTGTGATGCGTCTAGAGTAGGTTTGGGATGTGTTCTTATGCAAGATGGTAAGGTGATTGTGTACGCGTCAAGAAAATTGAAAGTCCACGAGAAGAACTACCCTACGCACGATCTCGAACAAGCCGCGGTTGTCTTTGCGTTGAAGCTTTGGAGACACTACTTATATGGTGTACATGTTGATGTATTTACTGACCATAAAAGTCTTCAATACATTTTTACGCAAAGAGAATTGAACCTTCGTCAGAGAAGATGGTTAGAATTGCTAAAAGACTACGACATTAGTGTTCACTATCATCCGGGTAAGGCCAACGTAGTGGCAGATGCATTTAGTCGATTGAGCATGGGAAGCGTGTCTCACATCTATGATGAGAAGAAAGATTTGGTTAAGGATGTACACCGATTGGCAAGGTTAGGAGTAAGGCTCGTGGATGCACCCGATGGGGGTGTTACAGTCCATTCGAGTTCCGAGTCTTTGCTTGCTGTAGACGTGAAGGCCAAGCAATATATCGATCTGGTACTAATGGAGTTGGAGTATTCGATGTTGGGTAAGATGAATGAATCATTTTCCTTAGGGGAGATGGTGTACTTAGGTACCAAGGAAGATTGTGTGTGCCAAATATTGATAGTTTGAGGGCAAATATTATTGGAGAGGCTCATGGATCTAAGTATTCGATGCACCCAGGTTCCACCAAGATGTATCATGATCTAAAAGAGATTTATTGGTGGGAAGGTATGAAGCGAGACATATCTATGTTCGTAAAAGAGTGTCCCAATTGCAAACAAGTCAAGGCCGAACACCTTAAGCCTGGGGTCTTACTCAATCAATCGAGATTCCAACGTGGAAGTGGGAGGCTATTAACATGGATTTCGTGGTTGGTTTGCCGAGGACCAGAAAGATGCACGATTCCATTTGGGTCATTGTTGACCGAATGACCAAGTCAACACACTTCATCCCATGAAGTCCACGTATCGAGCCAAAGACTACGCCAAACTTTACATTGATGAGATCGTGAGGTGGCATGGGATTCCTTTGTCTATCATCTCGGATAGAGGAGCCCAATTTATTTCACATTTTTGGAGATCTTTTCAAAAGAGTTTGGGTACATAAGTGAAGCTTAGTACCGCGTTCCACCCTCAAACGGATAGACAAGCAGAACGCACCATCCAAACCCTTGAAGACATGTTGAGAGCATGTGTCATAGACTTCAAGGGAAGTTGGGACGATCATTTAACCCTAATCGAGTTCTCGTATAACAATAGCTACCATTCTAGTATTGGGATGACACCTTTAAAAGAATTGTATGTTAGGAGATGTAGATCCCCCGTTGGATGGTTTGAAGTGGGAGGAACGGCAATTCTTGGGCCCAAAATCGTACATAAAGCTTTGGAAAAGGTAAGGATGATTCGAGATAGGGTAGCTACTGCCTATAGTCGTCAAAAATCATATGCAAATAACCGAAAGAGAGATCTTGAATTCAAAGTAGGTGATCAAGTATACCTCAAGATATCACCCATGAAAGGGGTGATGAGTTTCGGCAAAAAGGGGAAGTTAAGTCTGAGGTACATTGGTTCGTATGAAATCTTGCAACGAGTAGGAAACGTTGCTTACAAACTAAAATTACCGAACAACTTGGCTTCTGTTCATCCAATGTTTCATGTTGCAATGCTTAAGAAGTGTCTAGGCGATCCCGCGTCCATTCTACCCGTCGAAGAGTTAGGAGTCCATGAGAACCTTTCTTACGAAGAGGTTCCCATTGCAATCTTAGATCGTCAAGTGAAGCGTTTGAGGAACAAGGAGGTTCTCACCGTGAAAGTGTTGTGGAGGAACATATTGTTGAGGGAGCGACATGGGAGGCCGAGGCCGATATGAGATCCCGTTACCCTCACTTATTCAGTTCGTAAGGTTAGATAAGCATTCTTTCAGTCCAATTTCATAAACGACAACTCTAAATCTTAGTGCACTACGCGCTTTTTGGTTTCTATGTCCATAATTGTGTGTTTTATACTTGCACTATATGAGTTAATATGAGTTCATGCTTACTTTCATGTTGCTGCTTTTGTATGTCTTTTTATGTGATTAAGTGTTGCATGAGTGTGATGTGCATTAAGTTAAATTAGAATTTAGAAGTACGTTCCTCGTTCTTAATAAGAAGCTACAGATAAGCTTAGAGTATGTGCATCACTAAGAGTAAGTTGTGAATCATACATTCACGAAGATTATGTTCTAGTATGCATATGTGATTTCTGAAAATTTCCCTCTTTTGTTTTAAAATGATAAGTAGTGTCATTCGGGGACGAATGTTCCTAAGGGGGGGATAATGTAACATTCCGTAAAATTGCACGTCTAGTAAAGAGCCCTATAAGTACTTAAGATTGTGTATTGGGGTACATAGGCACCCCGATTCCCAATATTGAAAAATATTGGGCATAGTATAGAAAATTGGCTAAGGGGTGTTAGCCAATTCCTATAATATTATCAAAGTAATCGAATCATGCTCCAAGCTTATTAGAAATTATACCTGCAAAGAAGACCCTAATCTAAAGTAGTGATCGCTAATGCAATACTTAAGGTATGAGGCATCCAAGTGTCAAACCTAGATACCATAGCACATAATCATTTAAAATGATCATGTAGAGTAAGAGTGCCCAAGGACATAGTGAGGATCCTTGGGACAATAAGTAAAGATTCCAAAGGAATCTTTACAATAGTTATTTAGGAAAATGCAAGAAGCACAAGGGATTACACATGGGCAAGGAACGGCCGAGGGGACCACCCTAACCGATTTGGTTAGGGCGGTTGGGGGGACCATGCACGTGCATGTCCAAGCGCGTGGGACCAGTCACTCTAACCAACCCTAGGCCATAAACAACTAACTTAAATACCCAACCACCCCTAGACCGACCTAGTACGGACAGCTAAGACACGCGACAACCTAGGACATGGTCGGGTGACACATAACCGATTCAACTAACTTAGGGACAACCTAGTACCTAACCTAGGATGGTCCAAATGGTTGAATTTAGTCCTAACAACCTAGGGGTATTTTAGTAATTACCCTTGAAAACTTAATTAATTAACTTATCAACTTAATTAATTAAAAGAAAAAGACAAAACCGAAACTACAAGGAAGACACGCTAAAAATCGATTAAGTCAATATTTCCCTAAGTCTAGTCAATCTGGGTAGGGTGTTTTGGTAATTAACTACCTAAGCTATATTAGTTAAGTATATAAACTAAATTAACTTAATTTACAATCAGTTCTCAAAATATTTAGACCTAAAAGCTGCTCACCATTAACGTCCCAAAAAAAAAACGCAAGAACAAGAACCGTGACCTAACCCTAGAACGCTAGCAAGGATCTTCAAGGTTTTTCGTGCAAAGTTCGTAGTGATCTACGTAGATTTAATTCTACAGCAAGGTATGGGTTTTCTATCATGTAATCCTTTCTCCAAGAGGATTTTCAAACGTTTTTACTTCAAGATTATCAAAACTAGGGTTGTACCGTCGAATTGCATGTTCATCTCCCTTGTTCTTCCAATTTCCGATTCTTGTAATATAGTTGTATTATTCTCAATGCACTGTTGATTACATGTGGTATGAACTGATCTTATATGTGTGTTTAAGTTATTTATATGTCAAGTGAAATATATACATGTTAGATCCGCATCCTTAGTGTGTTAATTACATGAACGTTAAATGTTATAATGCCTAACTATGTATTCGAGAATGTGAATGGTTATGAGTATTCATTGAATTGTTGATATGTTCATTGAAGGTTATATGCTGACTTATTTAACATGTTAAATCACTATGTTGCATTAATGAATGACTGAATTGGCTTGTGTTAATATCTAATGTAATTTCGTGCTAACAAATTGGCTAGTACCAATAGATTCCAAAAATGCAAAGTTGTTCCAATATCAATTCAATAAGCTCATAACATAGGGTGTGTCAATCAATGGGACAAGTCCCAACATACCCTATCCACATCACTTGTAACACCATAAAATCTTACTAAGAGTCCATAACAATAATAAAAGAATGATATAAGGTTAGTAAGTGACGTGAACAAGTTCAGCTGAGTAAAGAGATAACCAAGAGTTAATTTATAAGATTGACCTAATATAGAGTGTTAGAAAGAAGTGAGACGAGTCTCAAGAACACTTAATCATTACGTCAATAATACTCAAATAAGAGGGTACTAGAGTCCGTGAGACCAGTCTCACTCGCACCCTGATGATAAAGTAAAGCTTCAAGATCAGAATCATCAAGTAAAGATAGAGATACCAGCCATCCATAGAGTAAGTAAACCTCATAACTAGAAGCAAGCTTCCATAATGTAATGAGTCAACTCTAAAAGATAAGAAGATAAAATTTGAGCTTAGCACTGATAGACTAGCTATAAGCATATGCTAGCACATGTAAGTCTTATGAGATGAGATCCCAAGGGTTTCCATACGTTTCCTAGTCTTAGAACTATGTAGCCAACATAGGGTCACCTAGCTAGTGGAGGCCACCCAATAAACACGCTAGCAAGTTAGGTATCACCTTGGCCGGTGATTCCACCTCTTTTCGGTGTGGGGGAGACACCGGATTTCATGTTGAGCTCACATGAACTATGTCGGTTATAGCCTAGTACAAGCATTCGGTTCACTACTGTCGTGAACCCCCCTTTACGATGTGGAAAAGACATCGACCGATTCACCTTAACCGGTGAATCCCCCTTTTTGGTGTGGGGAAGATACAGAGATAGGTTCACTTTAATCGGTTAACTAACCCTTTTCGGTGTGGGGGAGACACTGGATTTCACGTAGCTCTCATGATCTACATACGTTTATGCTAAAAGAATTCTTTAAGAGAGTAAGAAAGAATAAGTAGCAAGTTCAAGTGAACGATCGAGCAAGGGAGTAGGATTATAAGTTCATAGTGAACTAAGTAAAGTAAGAGCTTAATGAACATTAATCACTAGTTTTGATAGACATAACAAGTTGGGGGTGGCCAATAATGAAGTACGGATTAGGTCCCAAGAACTATATATTATGAAATAATCAAATAGGGGGCCTAGACAATAAAGATTGACTTATTTATGTAAGTATACCCAAAAAGAAGAAGAATGAAAAATCTAGCTCATAAGTAGGGTAGCCAATCGTTTCCTTAGTCTTGGGAATTTCTTACTCGATTGATTGTAGGTATGGGAATACAATGAATCATTGCACTTGTAAGCGAAACACAAGATCAAAGGAGATCATTCGACTACACAACAATAAGATAGAAAAGACTGGAAAATAAACTAAGTGTGGAATAGGGTACTCTCGACCTAGACAACGAAAATACAAATGTGTGTTTAAGTTGTTCTAAAATTATGTCATGATTCCAAGGTCTTATGTTCATATAGAATATGAGTTGTATGCCTTAATTGCATGAGAACGTGCCATATTTACATCATTAATCAAGAGTAACGTTTTAAGTAAAGAAGTGACGTTATTTCCGTAACATTGACACTTGTTTAGGAAAAGAGCTTTCCTTGTTCATGTATCGTCCCTTATGTGTTATGTGCATACACCAATACTTAGTACAAGTGTGTACTAACCCCATATCGATTTACTATTTTTATAGGCGCAGGTTCTCAAGAAGGTTGAAGTCCGTCGAAGCAGTTTGGAAAAGCGATCTCCAGACTACGGTAGGTCCTCTTGAGTTCGAGGATGCTACGTTTTATTATCCTAGCTTAGTACATTAGATTTAGCTAGTGACTACTGTCCCTAGCATTTCTTTCAAAGGTTGTAATAAGGTCAATTGGCAAACTATTATTATTATAATTATGATCATTTATTTCATTGTTTAATCTATAGATAGATGGTTGTTGAGTTTGACATAGTAGAATATCACTCTTATACAAAACTATATGAAGTTTATGTATACTTCGTTAAGTAATTAAAAGTTTTAAATTTTCCACAAATTTAACTGTATGATTGTGATGAAAACAAAGAACAGTCTTGTCTGCGACCTCTAAGAGGTTAACGACGCCGGTCGCGGTTCAGATTCCATAATCTGGGTCGTGACACAGTAAGAGTGGGCACGTGATCATAGAATGCCCACATGTGAAGAATCAGGACAAGGTAGATACTCAGCCTTGGCCTAATCCCACTGCTGCAGCCGAACCTCCCAAAAGAAACCGATTCTATGCGTTGAAAGGAAGAGAAGGAGCAAGAGAAGTCTGCTGATGTGGTCACTGGTAACTTGCTTGTCTTTTCTTGTCCTGCTTATGCATTATTAGATTCAGGATCTACCTTGTCTTTTGTTATTCCTTTAGTAGCTAGTAAATTCGACTTGCTTCCTGAGATCTTGCATGAGCCATTTCTATTTAGTACTTCTATAGGAGACATCATTAGGGCCGAAAGAGTATATAGAGATTCCCCAATAATTTTTCTTGATAGAGTTACACATACTGACCTAATAGAATTAACCATGCTTGATTTTTATATAATTTTTGGTATGGATTGGCTTCATAAATGCTATGCTACCATAGATTGTCAAAACATGGTAGTAAGGTTTCAGTTTCCAAATGAGTTAGAGTTGAAATGTGAAGGGCGTGGTTCAAATCCAACCGGCCAAATAGTTTCCAACCTTAAAGCCAATAAGATGTTATCTAAGGGGTATTTATACCACTTGGTCAGAGTCAATGAGTTAGAACATGAATTTCTTCCATAGATTTTGTGGCCGTAGTAAATGAGTTTCAAGATGTCTTTCTGGAGGATTTACCAGGAATCCCTCGATTTCCTCCTGAACGTGAAATTAATTTCGGTGTTGACTTACATCCCAACACCAAACCAATTTTCATTTCCCATATAGAATGGAACCAGCCGAACTCAAAGAGTTGAAGTTGCAGTTAAAAGATTTACTTGATAAGGTCTTCATCCAGCCAAGCTTATCCCCATGGGGCGCTCTAGTGTTGTTCGTTAAGAAAAAGGATGGAACTCTTAGAATGTTTATCGATTATCGGCAACTCAACAAAGTCACTATAAAGAACAAGTACCCTATTCCCAGAATCGATGATCTATTTGATCAACTTCAAGGTTCGAGTTTCTTTTCTAAAATAGATCTTCGGTCTGGTTATCACCAACTTAGGGTGAGACAAGAGAAATTTCCTAAGCCTGCCTTCCGTACTAGGTATGGTCATTACGAGTTTCTTTTAATGTCATTCGGTCTCACTAACGCACCAGACGCATGTAGGGACCTTATGAATAGATTTTTCCGTGAATACCTTGATTCTTTTATCATAGTGTTCATAGATGACATCCTCATATACTCTAAGACCAGAGAAGAGCATGAACATCATATGAGAATGATATTGCAAGTACTCAGGGAACATCAGTTGTATGCAAATTTTAGCAAATGTGAGTTTTGGTTGAGATCAGTGACCTTCCTTGGTCATGTTGTGACCGATCAGGGTGTAGAGGTCGATCCGAAAAAGATTAAGGCAGTAAAGAATTGGCCGAGACCCCTTACTCCTACCGATATTCGAAGTTTCTTGGGTTTGGCTAATTATTATCACAGGTTTGTGGAGGGCTTTTCCGCAATTGCTGCTCCATTGACCGCATTAACAAAGAAGAAGGCGAAGTTTGAGTGGTCTGAAAATTGTGAAAAGAGCTACCAAGAGCTCAAAGACCGACTCACTTTGGACCCAGTTCTCACGTTGCCGAGAAGTGATGAAGGGTATGTGGTGTACTGTGATGCTTCCCGAGTAGGTCTGGGATGTGTTCTTATGCAAGATGGCAAGGTGATTGCATATGCATCAAGACAGTTGAAAATCCACGAGAAGAATTACCCTACGCATGATCTTGAGTTAGGTGTTGTGGTGTTTGCGTTGAAACATTAGAGACATTACTTATATTGTGTACATGTTGATGTATTTACTGACCATAAACGTCTTCATTATGTTTTTACACAGAGAGAATTGAATCTTCGTCAGAGAAGATGGCTAGAGTTACTAAAGGATTATGACATGATTGTCTACTATAACCCAGGTAGGGCCAATGTAGTGGCCGATGCTTTGAGCCGATTGAGCATGGGCAGTGTGTCTCATATCGATGATGAGAAGAAAGAGTTGGTTAAAGAAGTACACCGATTGTCTAGGTTAGGTGTACGGCTGGTAGATGCACCAAATGGCGGTGTTACGGTCCATTCAAGTTCTGAATCCTTATTTGTTGTTGATGTTAAAGCCAAGCAGCATCTCGACCCAGTACTCATGGAGTTGAAAGATTCAGTGTTGAGTAAGATGAATGTATCATTCTCCCTAGGGGGGATGGTGTGCTTAGACACTTGGGAAGATTGTGCGTACCAAATATTGATGATTTGAGGCTTAATATTATTGCAGAGGCTCATGGCTCTAGGTATTCCATTCATCCAGGTTCCACAAGGATGTATCATAATCTGAAAGAAATTTATTTGTGGGAAGGTATGAAGCGAGATATCTCTATGTTTGTGGAGGAGTTTCCCAATTGCCAACAGGGTAAGGATGAACACCTTAAGCCTGGAGGTCTTACTCAGTCGATTGAGATTCCAACATGGAAGTGGGAGGCTATTAATATGGATTTTGTGGTTGGTCTGCCTAGAACCCAAAGACTAGATGATTCCATTTGGGTCATTGTTGATAGGATGACTAAGTCTGCTCACTTCATTCCTCTGAAGTCTAATTATAGGTTCAAAGATTATGCCAAGCTATATATTGATGAGATCGTGAGGTGGCATGGGATTCCTTTATCTATCAATTCGGATAGGGGAACCCAATTCACTTCTCATTTTTGGAGATCTTTCCAAAAGAGTTTGGGTACGCAAGTAAAGCTTAGCACTGTTTTTCACTGTCAAACTGATGGGCAAGAAGAATGTACCATTCAGACCCTTGAAGACATGCTGAGAGCATGTGTTATTGACTTCAAGAGGAGTTGGGACGATCACTTGCCACTGATTGAGTTCTCTGATAGTAATAGCTACCATTCCAGTATTGGGATGGCACCTTTTGAAGCACTGTATGGTAGGAGATGTAGGTCCCCAGTTGGATGGTTTGAAGTGGGAGAAACGTCCATCCTTGGCCCCGAGATCATACATGAGGCTTTGGAAAAGGTGAGAATGATCAGGGATAGATTGGCTACTGTTTAGAGTCGTCAAAAATCATATGCTGATAAACGAAAGAGGACACTTGAATTCGAAGTAGGTGATCAAGTATACCTAAAGATATCAACCATTAAGGGGGTGATGAGGTTTGGTAAGAAAGGGATGTTGAGTCCGAGCTATATAGGTCCTTATGAGATCTTACAGCGAGTAGGAAATGTTGCCTACAAACTCAAGTTACCGAATGACATGGCTTCTGTTCATCTAGTGTTTAACGTTTCGATGCTTAATAAGTGTCTAGGCAATCATGCGTCCATTCTACCTATCGAGGGGTTAGGAGTCGATGAGAACCTTTCTTATGAAGAGGTTCCCATTGAAATTTTAGATCGTCAAGTGAAGCGGTTGAGGAACAAGGAGGTTGCCACCGTAAAAGTGTTATGGAGGAACCACCTTGTTGAGTGAGCAACATGGGAGGCCGAGGCTGTTATGAGATCCCGTTACCCTCACTTGTTCAGTTCTTGAGGTTAGATATACTCTTCCTAAGTCCGATTTTGTTAATGATACTCTAAATTATAGTGAATTATGCGGTTTTCGTGTTATAAGTCCATGACTATGTGTTTTATACTTGCACTATATGAGTTAGTATGAGTTCATGCTTGCATACATGTTGCTGTTTTTGTATAGCGTAGACGAGATTTTTTTGTTGCATGAGTGTGATGTGCATTAAGTTAAAGTAAGATTGAGAAGGAAGTTCCTCAATCTCAGAGATGAAGCTTATGATAAGCTTTAAGTAATGTGCATCATCCAGAGTAAGTTGTGAATCAGATATTTACAAAGGAAAAGTTTCAAGTATGTTAATGTGTTTTTCGAAAATACCCTCTTTGATTCAAATGATGTGTAGTGTCATTCGGGGATGAATGCTCCTATGCGGGGGATAATGTAACATTCTAGAAAATGTGCATGTCTAGTGAAGCGCCTAGTAGGTTTTTAAGAATGCATATTGGGTTACATAGGAATCCCAATGCCCAATATTAAGAAATATTGGGTATATTAGAGAATATTCACTTAATGATGTTAGCCAATGTCTACACAAGTAAATTAAAATACACGTCGATGTCAAATACTCCAATCCAAGCTTATTTAAGAATTGTACCTATAATGAAGACCCTAAGCTAAAATAACTATATTCTTTACATATTCTTCATATTCACGCATTAGGTACTAGGCATCCAAGTGTCAAGCCTAGGTACCATAGCACATAATCATTTAAAATGATCATGTAGAATATGCAGTGCCCAAGGACATAGTGAGGATCCTTGGACAATAAGTGAACATTCCAAATGAACCTTCCAAAATAGTTAGTTAGGAAAGTGCACGGCAACACATGCGCAATCACATGTGCAACCGTCCAAGGACCAAGCTAACTAATTCGGTTAGAGCGGTTGGGGATAGGCGCGCGTCCGGGTCAGCCCACGTGGGGCCAAGCTCCCTAATCGGTCCTAGTATCTAACTAACTGACTTAACTATCTAACTAACCTAGGACAAACCAAAAATAACTAACTAGTGGACCCGAAAACCTAAGACCTAACCGGGTGACACTAAGCCGAGTAACTAACTAAGAAACATCCTAGTACCTAACCTAGGATGGTCCAAAGGGTTGGTTACGGTCCTAACAACTCAAGGGTATTGTAGTAATTACCCTAGGTTATTTAATTAATTAAATTAGAAACTTAATTAATTAATTTAAATGGACAAAACCAAAACCATTAAGCAAAATTCCAGATTTTGGTTAAGTCAAGGTTCTCCTATTTTTAGTCAATTTAGGAGGGGCGTTTTGGTAATTATCTACTTGAGTTATTTAATTAAGTTATTTAGTCTAAGATGAATTAGTTAATATTCAGTTCCTAAAGACTTAGACTCACGTTATTCATCATAAACCCTACGACTAAAATCAGTGAGAAAACGTAAAGAAACCCTAGGCGATTTCGAGCAAGTTCTTCAAGGTTTTCGTGCAAAGTGAGAGGTGATTTTCATATATTTTATTCTACAGTAAGTTATGGGTTTTCTCTCCTGGATTCCTTTATCCAAAAGGCTTTTCAAACGTTTTGAATTCATGAATCCAAAAACTAGGGTTGTTCCCAATGAATAGCATGTTCATCTCCCTAGTTCTCTTTATTTCCGATTCTAGTAGTTTGTTTAAATGTAAATCTCAAGCATGCGGTTTGTATGTGATGCTAACTGATCATTATGTGTAGGTTTATGTGATTGATGATGTCCACTGATACATATATGTTAGATCCGTATGATTAGGGTGTTATTTACATGAGATAATAATGTTATAATGCCTACTTGTGTTTTAGAAGACGAAATTGTTATAAGTTGTTCATTGATTTGTTTCATAGACTAATCAAAGGTTAAAAGATGGCTTGTTTAACATGATAGATTACTATAATGTATTCATGAAGTAATTGACTTGGCTAGAGATAATATTATAGTTTGATTTATGCCAATAAATTGGCCAGTAATATTATCTCCCAAAATATGTGAAGTCATACCAATCTTAACTCAATGAACTGAAAACATAGGGTATGCCAATCAACGGGACAAGTCCCAACATACCCTATCAACACGAACTTGTCAACGTAATAACATTGAATAAGTCCTTATAACTTTCTTAAAGAATTGTACAAGACTATCAATTAATGTTGAACAAGATAAGGTGAGTAATTAAATAACTAAAAGATTAAGTTATGAAATTGACCTAATATATAGTGTTAAAGAAAGTGAGATAGACCTCACTTACACTTAAAAGATTATGTCAAAGATACTCACATAAGAGGGTACTAGAAGCCGTGAGACAAATCTCACTCGCACCATGATAATAATGTAAGGTTTAATTTTATACTCATCAAGTATAGAAAAGGGATGAATAGTCATACATTGAGTTAAGCATACGTCATACTAGAAGCAAGCTTTTATAATGTTTTAGTCAACTCTAAAAGATATTAAGTAAAATAAATCTGAGCTTCGTACCGATAGACTAGCAATGAGCTTGTGCCAGCACATGTAAGCCTCATGAAACGAGATCACCACCCAGGTGGACCAGGTTCTCTGAAAGTCTCCTAGTCTTTGAACTATGTTGCCAGCATAGGGACTAGCTAGTGGATATATCCACCTAAGAATGTTAGGTAGTTTCGATTTCACTTTGGCCGGTGATACAACCTCTTTTCGGTGTGGGGGAGACACTAGATTTCATGTTTAGCTCACATAATCTATGTCGGTTAAAGCGCAAGAAAGTATTCGGTTAACTTTAGCCGTGAACCACCTCTTTTCGGTGTGGGAAAGACACTAAGCTTGGTTTACTTTAAACCGGTGATCCACCTCTTTTCTGTGTGGGGAAGACACTGCATTTTATGTTAACTTGCATGATCTACTTCAATTAATGCTAAAGACTTCTTTAAAATAAAGTATGAAAGAATGAAAGTAGCATGTTCGAAGTGAACAACAGATCAAAGAAGAAGAAACGTAAGTTCAAAGTGAATTAAGTAAGCAAGATCTTTAGAATGTCAATAATAAGTGTTTGATTAGAATGAAGTTTTAACAAGTTTGTGGTTTATGTCAATATTGGAGTATGAATATATGCCCCAAGATCTATATATTATGCAAATAATCAAATAATGGGCATAGCCAATAAAGATTGGCTTAGAAATATATACATGCCCAATTTAACAAAGAATGATAAGTATAACTCATGAGTAGAGTAGCAAAATCATTTCCTTAGTCTTGTGAATTACTTACTCGATTCATTGTAGGTATGGGACTACAATGAATCATTGCACTTGTAAGTAAAATAAAGGATTAAAGGAGATCATTGAACTACACAACAGAAAGAAGAAAAGACTGAAAAATAAACTAAGGCATGGGAGAAGAGCCTATGCACTAGCCTAGCCAACCAACTTGGTGAGTTAGTTGATCTAGGCAAGGTTGGAACCAACCATGTAGGGCACCCGAATTGAAGAGATTCACCCGGATGAGTTTTTACCAGACTTGAAAGGGGTAATCTTAGGTTTGGAGGGTCTAGGGGTAAAATGGTCTTTTCCAGGCTAGGGGTAGTATTGTAATTACCCTAAGTATTTAATTAATTAATTAATTAATTTAAAGAGGAGGGCAATTCTTGTAGGGTTGGCCGAATTTGACCATTTTTCGCAAGTTAAGCTTCACCCGGATTCGATCTTTGGTGGAAACAATGTTAAATTAATTAATTTATATTAATTATCTGATTTAAGTAAGGGCATAATTAGTAATTTAACCTAAGACTTTAAAAAATCAGATTTTAATTAATTAATGAGGAGTCCTAGTTTGACTAATTCCTAAACTAAAACTCCTAATCCTAAGCAACCTATCCACTCTCTTTCTCACACTTATTTACTCTCAATTCTCACGTCTCTCAACCATCTCTCTCACGTCTGACCATCAGTAAAAGAACAAAGAAAAACCAAAGTTCAACTCTTGAAGAACTTACACAAAAACTCAAACGAAAAACTAAGCTAAAAACGAAAAAGCAAAAACATTCTTCTTTATGGGTTGTGCTTGGAGTTTGGTGGTGAGGCTTTGGTGTCGTGAAGATTTGATGCCATTGGTGAATATTTGTAGGGTGTTGATCGACAAAAGGTATGGGTTTTCTTACTCTTGGTCCCGTTCCCAAGAGACCCCTAGTATTCAGTCGATACTAATCCGAAAACTAGGATTGTTTCCCCGTTGCATGTCCCTGTCACTAGCTCCTATTGATGGTTGTAGGTTGGTATGTCTGCTGGTAGATATTAGGTGTGTCACGTGTTTTCGTGATAATTATGTGTATGTATGTATGTTCGGAATTATGTGAGAAATGGAAGATCTTTTTCCAAAAATAGGTAGTCACGGATTGGAACATGAAATGGAATGTTTAATTTCGTGTATTTCACGTGCAATTGCTTGTGTAAATTGTGATGTTCATAAGTGGTGTAATGTTGCGGAATTGAGTGCTAACTCTTGATCAAATGTAACCATGAAAATGCACCTAAATATGTACTAAATGTTCCACGAAATGTCCTAAGAACTAATGTGTAAATGCTGCAAAAAGGGGCTAGAAAAATGTGATCAAATTTCCAGCATTCTAGAAATTTGGTTCGGCCAGCTTATTGGAAAAAAAATTGAGTTTTTAAAAAAAATTAAATGCATGAGGTCATTGGGGATTGATCCCAAGACTTCACCATATACAAGTTATAGAAAAATTCAATAATAAAAATGAGGTAAGAGGGATTCGAAATGGGGTAAGGCTCGAGTGAAGAGTTAGGAGAAAAATGAAAGAAAAATGAAATGAGGCGTGTGGGGTTCGAACCCACAACCTATGGTATAGGTGACGGAGGGAGGAGAAAAAAATGAAATAAAAAAATAAAATGAGGTATGTGGGGATCGAACCCACAACCTCTCGGATAAACAAGGAAGTTAAGGAAAAATTTAAATAAAGGAAAAATGAGGTTGTGGGGAATCGATCCCACACCCTCTTGGTCTAAACGGAAGAATTAAGTAAAGAAAGAAAATAAAAGGAATGAGGGCGTGGGGATTCGATCTTGGGTCCCCAGGCCGAAATGTTTAAGACCAAAATCAAGAAAAGAAAGAAAAGAAGTGTAGGTGTGGGGAATTGAACTCGGGTTCCCTAGCCAAGAATTCTATATCAACAAAAATTATAAAGAAAACTAAATAAGTGTTATACAAGGGATTTGAAATAGTGTTCCCTTGCCGAATTCCGTATTGACACATAAGTCTTACGTGATTAAATAATTAATGAATGTTGCCTATAGGAATCAAAATTGAGACCTGGGCATACTTACAAGATACATAAGTCTTCTACCACATAATCTGGGGTAAGTATAAGTCACTTAGATGAATTATGAGTGAAGCCTCATGGGTGGTACGTATAGATTCATAAGTCCAGCGTACGTTAAAAGTAAGTGAACCTAAGATGTATGTGACGAATTGATGTGACCCCAAGAGGGTTAAGTAAGGGTGTGAAACACACTAAAAGGCCAAGTGCATAGGCATATAATGAAATGAACATTCACGTAAAAAGGGGTGAGTAATTATAATGAGCTAATATGCTAAAGTTAATAAATGTGGTGACAACATGATAAGGGGCTAATGTGAAAGATGAGATAAATCTCAGATGAGCCTAAGTAAGTGTTACCAATAACGTACTCACCTATGAGAGTGTAAAGTTAATGAAGAGACTAGTCTCTGAGAAACACTCTAATTAAAGTATTGAGATTAATACACACTTAATAATAATAATGAGATGACAAAGCATCTAATGAGCAATGATGCCCTCATGCTAGGAGCCAACTTCTATGATGTGTGAGATGAATATAATGGAACTTTATACAGAGCACCGATAGGCTAGCTATGAGTCGTGATTCCTTCTTTCGGGAAGGAAGAGATTCGTGTAAATCTCATAAGACCAGACTTTCCGTTTAGGTGGGTATGGGTCTCCTTATATCTCCTAGTCTTTAACCCTATGCAGTCAACATAGGGATCTAGTCAATTCCCTATATACGCTAGTATGTTTTGGTTTCACTTTGGCCGGTGAATCCACCTCTTTTCGGTGTAGGGTAGACACAGGATTTTATGGAGCTCACATGATCTATGTCGGTTAAAGTTAAAGTTCCCAAAGAAAGAATGAGGACAGCCTCAGTAATGCACAATATGAAATAAATGATACCAAAGGTGTTTGCTTAGGATAATCAAGAGGTGAACTAGACTCAAGTAATGACACTAGGTCGTTCTTGGTCATTGCACAGTGAACCCAATGAGAATCTTAAACTACATCCTAGGTATAGATGGTATTGCACCGGTCAATGAATGAATGAAACGAATGAAAATGAAGTATTCATGAATGAATGAAGCAGATTTTGTGTTTGCTAAAGAAGGCTCCCTAGTTGAGGTCCCATATGTTGAGCCCTCATTTTGTGAAGTCCTAATGTTAAGTCCATGATTCCAAGGTCTCATGGCATATGAACAAATGATATGTGGTATATGTACGTGCTATATGAAATATGTTTTGTGCTGTGTGCAATATGAAAAGAATGATGATGCATGTTACTCTCATAGCATGACTTTCCTAATGTGATTTGGCAAGTCCACTGACTTGACTTTCCATAACTCATGTCGTTAGGAGAGAGCACTTCTTAATCATGCATGTCCTTGGTGTGTGCTTGCATATACCCATACTTAGTACAAGTGTTTACTAATCCCATACAATACTCTACTTTTAGGTGCAGGTGCAGGTGGATGCTAGAGCTTACGAGACTACATTGGAGCTATCCGTACGTGGATCATTCACCCGCACTTGGTAGGCCCTCATGCTTTCGAGGATGCTTATCTTTTACATTCTACCTTAGACGTAGGCATGAGCTAGTGGAGAGTGTTCCACTAGCGTTTCTTTCTTACTCATTTCAGACGTTGTATTGGTGCCATTTTGGCAAGTTTATATTTATGCAGTTATGAACTATTTCCTTCATTTGATTATCTCATTATTAGATGGTTGTGGTGAACTGATGTGATATATTGTATTTCTTACTATGAAGTCTATGTACACTTCAAAGCAAACAAGAGTTTTAAATTTTCTGCTAAAATTAACTTAAATGATGTGATGATGACGTATGTAGGCTTGTCTGCGACCTCTGAGAGGTCAACGACGCCGGTTTCGACTAGGGTCTAGACCCCGATCCTGCCACCAATACTTAATCTTCAACCCTTAGAAACCAATCCATCCTCCATGGCACATCAAGAATTCCAATTCTCTACACTATAGTCAAAAAGGGAAAAGAAGGGGTTAACACATTAGATGTACTAAGAATGAAAGCCATGCAAAAACCATGAAAAAGGGACATTTAGTCAATAACATGCTTTTACTGAGTTTTGATTAAAACATAATAGTATAAACATAAGATCAACATTTATCACTTTAGAAATAAATAAGAAATCATCGAAGCAATTATTCATATTTTGAAGTTCACTTTTCAGTGAACCACATCACTGTACAATGACATTCCTTCACTGTTACTGTGAAGCACTTAGCCTTCAAATTTGTCATCTCCTAGCATGTAGTCAACCCACTAAAATCTATCCTAAGACTCACATAAGTCATACAAAGAGAGACCGCCCATACACCCTCTCAAAGCATGCCTAAACAATCCTTAAGACTACTTAGAATGAGACATATACACACTTACAACACATCAAACAGATGAACATGAGATCCCTACAAAAGGTGATTCCAAGGTTCATTTGGCTAAGTGTGGAGCGACGCCCATACAACCCCTTTCACACACACAAGGGATCCTATAGACTACCTATGATAGAATCATTATCACTTAATACAATGACATACATCAAACATGACATTCTCCTTTCAAAGGTTATCCAAAGACCTACTCAAGTAGCTCAAGAAGAGAATGTCCATAATTGACCTCTTTAAGATTACCTAAGTAGTCATTAAGACTTACCTAAGTTTGGATCATGTCCACATAATCAATCACATTCATTACTAGAATTATTATTAAGACTTATCTAAGTAAGAAATGAAGTGACCATTCCTATGACCCCCTCATACCTTAACTAGACAACCCTTAACTACTCTAGATAACAACTTATTCATTTATAATTCTTTCTTAACTTAAGTAATTACATTCCATAGTTCATTTAAGGGACATTCATCACATAAGGATATTCATGTAATGGTCTTGGAGAAGACCCAGGGACTCTCACTAACATCTTCAAAGCCTATTGTGCAATGTCTAGATAGTGTCCCATACCACCACCTAAACATCATAGAACTTCTCTAATGCTAATAAGTATCCCACATGATTAGAATAGGCAATAACTGACATAGATCATGGTAGCAAAGCATGGAATCCGTAGTTCTATCCTACTCCGATGAGGTTGTTCTACTTGTCAATGGTAGAACATAGATACATCCCATGTAGGCACATGGTTAAGGAATATGAAGAGCTTCTTTGCACTCTATCCTCATTCGGGTTTTGGATTTATACTTTAGGGTTATGGTTATGGTTAGTGTTATTGTTTTGGTTTTGGTATAATCAATCACATTCATTACTAGAATTATTATTTAAGACTTATTTAAGTAAGAAATGAAGTGACCATTCCTATGCCCCCTCATACCTTAACTAGACAACCCTTAACTACTCTAGATAAGAACTTATTCATTAACATTCTTTCTTAACTTAAGTCATTATATTCCTTAGTAAATTTTAGAGACATTCAGCACATAAGGATATTCAAGTAATGGTCTTGGAGAAGACCTAGGGACTCTCACTAACATCTTCAAAGCCTATTATGCAATGTATAGATAGTGTCCCATACCACCACCTAAACATCATAGAACTTCTCTAATGCTAATAAGTATCCCACATGATGAGAATATGCAATAACCGGCATAGATCTTTGTAGCAAAGCATGGAATCTGGAGTTCTATCCTACTCTGATGAGGTTGTTCTACTTGTCAATGGTAGAACATAGACACATCCCGTGTAGGGACATGGTTAAGGAATATGAAGGGCTTCTTTGTACTCAAGCTTCATTCTTTAACTAGGGTTTTGGATTTATACCTTAGAGTTAGGGTTAGGGTTAGGGTTAGGGTTGGGGTTAGGGTTTTTGTTTTTGTTAAGTTTTTTGGTTTAGGGTTTAGGATTTGAGGTTTAATATCAAGACTTTAGTGTTTAACGTTTGTCTTTTAGTATTTTGGGCTTGGGGTTTAGGGTTAGGGTTAATGTTAGGGTTTAGGTTGTATTTAGGTTTAGGGTTTGGGGTTTAGGATTTGAGTTGTAATATCTGTGGTTTAGTGTTTAATGTTATGGTTTTTGTATTTTTGGCTTTGGGTTTAGGTTTTAGGGTTTAGGGTTAGAGTTAAGGATAGGTTAGGGTTAGGGTTCGCGTTAGGGATAGGGTTAGGGTTAGGGTTTAGTTTTTTTTTAGGTTTTAGATTTTGGGGTTTAAGATTTTTGATTTAAAATCTATGGTTTAGTGTTATTGTTTTGGTTTGGTATTTTAGGCTTGGGGTTTCGGCTAATGGTTTAGGGTTTTATTAGGTTTAGGGTTAAGGATAAGGTCAGGGTTAGGTTCGTGTTAGATTTTTTAGATTTTAGGGTTTGTTGTTTAGGATTTGAGCTTTAAAATAATGGTTTATTGTTTGATGTTTGGGTTTTGTATTTTGGACTTTTTTTTTTTTTGGGACTTGTTTAGGGTTAGGGTTAAGGTTAGGATTATGGTTGGGTATAGTTTTTTTTTAAGTTTTATGGTTCAGGTTTAGCGTTTGAGGTTTAAAATCTATACTTTAGTATTTAATGTTTGGGTTTTTGTTATTTTGGGCTTCGAGTTTTGGGTTTATGGTTTAGGTTTAGGGTTCGTGTTAGGGATAGTGTTAAAGTTAGTGTTTAGGGTTTTTTTTGTTTTGGTTTTGGGGTTTAGAATTTTTGGTTTAAATCTATGGTTTAGTGTTTAATTTTGGGTTTTGATATTTTGGGCTTGGGGTTTCGGGTGAATGGTTTAGGGCTAGGGTTAGGGTTAAAGTTAGGGTTAGGGTTAGAATTAGGGTTTAGTTTTTTTTAGGTTTTAGTGTTTGTGGTTTAGGATTTGAGGTTTAAAATCTATGGTTTAGTATTTAATGTTTGGATTTCATATTTTAGAAATAGGTTTTTTTGGACTTAGGATTTAGGGTTAGGGTTAGGGTTAGGGTTAGGGTTAAGATTATGTGTAGGTTTTTGTTTAGGTTTTATGGTTTAGGGTTTAGCATTTGATGTTTAAAAATTTATGGTTTAGTATTTAATGTTTTGGTTTTGTATTTGTGCTTAGGGTTTTGGGTTTACGGTTTAGGGTTAGGGTTAGCGTTAAGGTTAGGGTTAGGATTAGGGTTTTGATTTTTTTAGGCATTTCGGTTTAGGGTTTAGGATTTGAGGTTTAATATCAATGGTTTAGAGTTTAATGTTGATTTTGGCATTTTGGGCTTGGTGTTTAGGATTTATGGTAGGTTAGGGTTAGGGTTAATGTTAGGGTTAGGGTTTGGTTTAGGTGGTTTTTTAGGTTTTAGGGTTTGGGCTAAAGACTTTGAATTGTAATATCTATGGTTTAGTGTTTAATGTTAGGGTTTTGACTTCCTATCCAAAAGCAACCACAACATCACAGCTCCACAAATTACATCAACAGCCAGCAACTACCAAAGAAGCAAGAGCACTCTATTTACTAGACAAGCTGGAGATGACCAATTTCAGAGAAGAAGGAGACTAAAAAGATTAAAGAACCTCCTTAGACTGTATCACAACATTTCAACTTAGCTATAGTTAAAAATTATAGCTACTTTGAATAGGTTAGAATAGGATAGACTAAGTTTATTCACAATTGTAAAGGGAGAGTCTCCCTTGTTTACTTTCCTAGAATCTTTGTATTGAGAGGAGTCTTCTCCTTAGGTGCTTACATCTTGGTTAATCTTTTTGTAAGGGGATGAGTCAACTCCTTTTGGAAGTAGACTCCGAACCACCTTATTATAGGAGATAAGGTTTATGCCCCCCTGAATGTATTTTGATTTTTATCTATAATAACGCCTGGGGGTGATGATCAACCCCTACCCCTCCAAGGGTAATTAAACAAAAAAAAATATTCCAAGATACCGAATCCCAAAAATTAAACACTAACTATTGATTTTTAAACCAAAAATCTAAACCAAAACCTAAAATCTAAAAATCCCCTAAACCCTAATCCTAAACCTATCCCTAACACGAATCCTAACTCTAAACCTATCCTTTAAACCCTAACCCTAACC